>CAMZMU010000048.1:18902921-19045481 GCA_947311845.1 Poa pratensis
TGAGCAAGGTGGAGAACGATACTGGAGTGGAGGCGAAGCATGAAGATGACGATCAGAACTCTCGTCATTGTGCAAGTCCGTGCGCAGAGCATCTCCAACCACGATGGCAAATTTAGCCCCCAAACTGTCCACGACACGTCCGGACTGTTCGCGGACCGTGACGGACCGCCCCTAAAAGTGGTCTCCTCCACCGTGTCCCCAAAGGCTCCCCAAATTGTGGGGTCATTTGCATGTGATTGGTGGAGAACGAGAGAGAAGAGTCAATGAAGGATAAAAGAAAGGAAAACAGGAAAGCGGACGCCGACCAGACGTGTCCGGGCGCGTCCGGTCGCCCCCAAACCCTCCCCACATATGGGATGAGTTTGGGGTGTGCCGGACAGCCCAGACGTATGGGAGAGTTTGGAGAGACGGTTGGGTGCACAATTTTACTCTCTCTCCTGTCCATGGCTGTCCGGACGTCCATCTGGACGTTGGGGAGGATTTGGTCAAACCGTGATGGAAGATGCTCTACGAATAACAATTACGCTTAATGTCAAGCTGCTACTTTAAATATAAACTAAAGAACGATAGACAATTCCAACCTTCTAGAATATTTAGATAATACAATTGATTCTGTTAATTATATTCATCCCGTTACATTTGTGATCGATATATTGCGTACATATTTGTATCTAATATAGTGTGACTTTCACTTACAAAAATCTAATACTAGATTTCCATATGTATCCATATTTGCTTCGATTGCACCTTCAATCGACATGATGAATGGCTAATTTTTCGAATATCAGTGCTAAGCTATAAACTCTAAACTGACTTGTGTGTATTCATAAATTAGTACGCAAAAATCCAAACAAGAGTATTACTAACGGATAAGTAACAAAAAAAACACGGTAGCTAATAAAATTAAAATTAAATAGATAAACATGTTTGTAAAAAAACTATATAATTCCTTTTATTTTCTAATATTGATATTTCATTATTCATTAATTAAATAAAGTGCAATACATCATAACTGAAAATAACGAAGATCCATATATAACCTCAAATAAAATTTACTTACGATCTAACTGTAGAAGATAACGCAAAATCTTGGTGATCTCATGATTTTTGGAAAGCAACATGAGACACCCACTTAAGGAGTGAGTCCCTAATATCATTGAACACATTCTGATTAAAGACACTCGCATGAGAGTCTACCAGAGCGTTGTTTGGTAGGTGAACCATCGAGAAAAAAAGTCCAAAATTATGAAAGATGAGCCATGAGAACCACTTGCTCCATGCGGCAGACCATGACAGTTTTAACAGAGAGAAGATTAGGATATGGAAGATATTGAAAAACTCAAGGATTCAATTTTTAATTTATGACACAAATGTTTAAAAGTTCCACACTCAACTAAAAAACACAAAATCCTTATGAACTCCAATTTCCAAATTATAATAATTAAACGTAATTGAATAATTTGTCCTTTTGTTCATCCACTCAGCACATTAATTGTTCTTAGAGATATGCACAAAATATAAAGAAAATCCGTACTATTTATTTAATCTGCATGTTATGCAGATTAGTTAGTTTATCTTGACTTCACTGAGAAACTTTATTTGTTGTCCCGTCCAAAGATCATGTCAACACAATGTAGCCATTGCACGGTGAATCTATATTGCGGCTCCATCATATGTATTTTTCAATTGTATATCTAATACCCAATGCAACTCACAAACTAAATGTGAACATCACATGATAACTATAAGTAAACACACAATTAGATCATTAGTTTGACAATATTGTATAAAATGCACATACTAGAAGTAAGATGGTGTTTTCATAAATTTCCTAAGGATAGTTCTATTATAAATTCTAAAATGATTAAAAATATGTCACACATTTGATAGTTCATTTAGGTTATAAAATATATTTTCTAACTCTTAATGTAAATATCCATGAAGAAATAAATGCACATCTCTCAGATATTTTAACACACTAAACAAGATGCCATCGCAACCATGCTAGTTTAATTTAAATTCCACGTACAAGTTTTGGTCTGGTTCAAACCAACATTGCAGTACAACATAAAAAAATTGTACATATTTCCTTCTAGATAATATTCTTTGATTAGGTTATGCAAGTTTGTCTTCAACTGAGCTAGTTCCCGCACATGACTACGTGAGCAGTCGAAAATGGCACTGATTTTCTAAGTTATATCTTTTCCTACGCATTGCCTACAGCAAATATATTTTACTTACTCAAGATGATAAAAATCGTGTGACGGCACGCGGCCTGAGCCTTTCTAGTGTTCTCTAGTGTTTTCTAGACGTGACCAAAACATTTTTTTTCTGAGACGCAACGCAAAATCGAATCTGGGCCGGACTTGGTTTAGATTTTCGAGCTGTTACCGCCCGCCTCCACCGTCGTGCTCTCCGACGGCAGCCGATACCCCCACCCCGCCTTCGTGTCAAATCTGCGGCCGCGGCGATCTAGGCTCCCTTCGGCGACACAGGCCAAGGACGCGGTACGGTTCCTCCTCCTCCTCGGACGCCTCCTCCTCCCCCGACTCCTCATCGGCTTCTCGTACCCATTGTAATTGAAATGGGGCATCACAGGATGCGGCCAGGGAGAGATAGGAGAGGCTAGATCGCTGCGCTTATCGAGGAGAAGCACCATGGATGCGGATGAAAAGCCCCCAACCCCAAGCGAGTAAGCCTTTTCCCACTGTTGGAACCCTAGTTTCTGTACAGCTCTTCTAGTAATGATTTACATGGATCTATTACATGTGTGTTGCATTGTGTGCGGGACTAAACAACATTCTAAGTATAAATTTCTCTCTTTGATACCGACTAAACAACATTCTAAGTATAAACTTAATATACATTGAAATCAAATTCTGGACTCATGATACAACCCATGAAGATATTAAGACTATTTCGAACTTAATTAAGATGCAACTTAATTATGGCTATTTCAAACTCAATAGTCATGTGAATTTCACATGTTATAATCTCAGTTTTATTTGTATTTTCATCTTTTGTTAACATGGTAATTTGTTCCAGTTTAAACCCTCGAGTTGCTAGTCGTGCATATAACCATGTAAATGAATTAAGCATAGAACAAGCATTATGTAGATATCAGTAGGCACTAACTTTTTCAGTAAAAATACAATCCTCATGTATACCCCGTCTTTCTCTAGGAGGTTCTCTCTATTTTTAATAGAGTGGGCATACATTATTTATTGCGTCTACATCGAGAAACTTGTAGAATGTATGAAGGAAATATCAATAGTTGTAACAAAATTTAATCTTACAAAGTCTTTTAATTATATCAACGGTATTAACTTATCTTGGGCATTCAATTCTTTACAAATTTAAACAGTCTCAAAAGAGGAAATCACATTAACTAACACATGTAGGTTACAATTCAAAGAATATAAATTTCTTCTAGAATCTGGCAAGTGTGGCTCAAATTTACCATGAGATTCTTCAAATCTCACCAACAACAAACATACATATATAGTGGGTGAACAATTTTCTTGCCTTACATGCTTGGTTTTACTATCCCCATATGTAACATGGTAGCAATCTACAGATTATTCCTCCCGGTCAAAGGAAATCTACGATATGGTATCATTCAACTTTTGGTTTTGTTGAACCAATAGCTGAATTCCCGAGTGTTAGAGTTGAGTTGCACCCGTCATCTCGTCATAGAATCTGCGAGCTCCCAAATGCGTTGCACATCCTTTTACACTCTCCATGCATCCCTGGTCCCGTGGCCGAACATATCAAGTCGAAAGAGTACGCCAACCGGGCCATGCCGTTGTCACTCGCAGTTGCCACTTTGATAAGTATCATATCGGTGAGCCACATGAGGATGTCTTTGCGTTAGTGCCATGGCATCAGCGTACTCCACCCGCCGCATCGGCATCCGACGCAGTTCCATGAAGCCACCAGAGTCCTCCCCCACTACCCGCGCATATGTCGATCATCGATACACAGCTGGAAAATACATTTGGAAAATGAAAGTGCCACTGAAGATTAAGATCTTTACGTGGTTCCTTCACCGGAAAGTGCTTCTTAACAAGGATAACCTTGCTAAACGAAACTGGAATGGCTGTAAAAAATGTTGTTTTTGTGATCAAAATGAAACAATACGACACTTATTTATAACATGTCCATTTGCAAAAATGGTTTGGCGTATTGTCCATATGGCTCTCTATTTAACACCTCCTAATAATATTTCGAATTTGTTTGAGAATTGGTTGAGGAGCGTATCCAAAAAGGATAAAGTACCGATCTGAGTTGGAGCTTGCGCTTTGCTTTGGGCCATAAGAAATGATTATATTTTTAACACGGCAAAATTTTATTCCTTCCTGCAGGTTATACCAATGGCTACGCACTAGATCCATATGTGGTCTTACCTACAATTAACGGAGAAGCGTCTCGAGATGGTTTCTGGGTGCAAACCGACTAGATATGGTTGCACGAGACTTGTACACCCAGTTCAGCTGCCGTTCTGATTTTAGGATAACATGTTAATGCAACGTCATTCATGTTTGTCTTTCCTTTTTAGATGACTTATTCATGTTTCGACTTTGTGCGATCCATGAATTTTTGTAATGACTGAATTTTAATAAATTAATAAAAACCGTATGCATCAATTCGATGCGGAGGCTGGGACTTTCTCTTTTCGAAAAAAAAATCTATCGACCTAGAGCAGCGTGGCCCTCTTTCGAGTCTGTTCGCCGAGGACAAAGACCAGATCTTATACTTCGAAGTATTTAAATAGTACTCCCTCCATTTTTTTAATATAAAATGTTTTAGCATTTGTACATATTCACATGTATACAAATGTATATATACACGTTTAAGTATCTATGTTCACTCATTTTAGTATGAATCTAGACAATATGTGGATCACCTAAAACATTTTATATTTTAAAACGGAGGGGTAGTATTTAAAAAATTCACAAAAGTTGGTCTTCCAAAAAGGTTCATATATCTTGTCTGTGCCTGGCGCTTATGTTGATTTTGCAGTATCCATTCTACATTGTGATAGTTTTTGGATCAAGGTTTACTCTGCGAATGATACCTCTCGATCAGACCGACTTGTCACGAGGAGGCAGTACCGGAGCTGGCTCGAACTCGTACTGCCACGCCAGCACGTCTCGTAGGTGCCTGTCACCTCCAGGCGCAACCACGTGTCGTGGAACGTGAAACTCAGCCGCTTAAAATGCATGGTGCTCCGCGCCGCTCCACACACGTCGTCACTTCGCTCTGCTGTAGTCAAGGTTCCGACAATATTGGCTTTGTAGAGAGCAATATCAGAGTGCGTGAGCGACGATGTCGGTGAGCCTTGTGAGAGCGTCGTTGCCGTGGTGCTGCGGCCGCACCGGAGCAGCGGCGGTGGGGGACAACCTGCGTTCTCGCCTGCGCCGGCCAGAGTGCTACGGTCAGCGCGTCGGCATCCGGTGCAGCTCCATGCCGCCGCCTGGGTTCTCCATGGGCCCGTCGCCGGCAGACATACCGGAGCTGCCGAGCATCGACACGCCGCCGGATTTCGAGGCGCCCCCGGGCGTGGACGTTCCGATGCCGGGCACGCCGGTCCCGGGCACTAGTACTCCTCCCAGCCCGGAGCAGCCGGGGCCGTCGATTCCGTCGCCGCAGAAGCCGGAGATCCCGGACGTGCCTTCGAACCCTGACATCCCGCCGTGGTCAGCGCCGGAGATTGACCCGCCGCGCGCGCCGCCGGAGGTGGTGCCCCCGCAGCCGGCCGACGTCCCGCCTGCCTTCGTGTAGTTTCGTTTGCCGCTTCAGAAAACATCGCTGTAAAATATTGTAGTATTTCGCGCGCATCTCCTTGAATAAATAAAAGCGGAACGACCGCGTTCGTTTGTCGTGTTCAGATGTAAGGGGTGACACGTCGGTCACTTCATTCGCTCCTGTGTTGCTGGCGCCGCCGTCGCCGCCGCCGCCGCCGAGGGACTTGCACGGGCGGCTACAATGTCTCCATGGCGTGCGAAACGAGCTAGTATTCCTGTAAGAAAACAGACAACGAAATGCATCTGTTTGTTAGAAGCCGAGATACTTTTTCATGAACTTCGGTTCAAGTGCGTCTCCTGCATTGTTTGTTGTTCTGAGAGCACGTTCAGGTTCGAAATCGCTTCTCAAGCTGCGGTCGTCCCGCGGAGATCGTATGGCAATTCGTTTTTTCTTTGTAATAACAGGGAAGGGACCTACTGAATTAACGACAGTTGTGATCAGTACTTGGCTACAGTTTACAGAGGACAAAGAAAAATAGAAATTATACTATATCATAGTCCGAAAGAACACTAATCTATGACGAAGATTGTGATTGGGTCCTCCCCACCGAGCTCGAACAAGGGCTTCCGAGCACGGCCACCCGCTCCGTCGCTGGGGACAACCACTTGGGAGTTGGGACGGTGTGGCTATGAGCTGCCAAACAAGGCTTTAGAGGGGTGATTGTTAGAAATAAGGGTGTGCCTAGCGCTCGGTGGACCGAGAAATAAGTAACCGCTCGGTCGTCTTTCCTTCCCTGGCCTTCTGGCGACCCCCGCTGCAGCTGCCGGCCTAACCGTCGGCCTCCCCGCCCGTGGCCGGCGCGCTGACGCGACGCCTCGCCGCCCCGCCCTGCCCTGCCCCAATCTCCTCCTCCGTTGGTCCACCCCCACCCCAGCATCCCTCTAAATCCCCCACTGCCGGCCGTGTCTTCTCCGGCGCTGGCAGCCCCCACCCCCCAAATTAAGTTACTTGCTCGTCTCCACCGCCTCCGCCGCGGCCAGCCGCGTCTTCGTCAGCTCCGGCTCGCTCCAGTCCTCGTCACCGCCGTCGCCGCCGCGGCCAGCCGTGTCGTCGCCGTCGCAGTCGAGGAGCTCTGCCTCCCCTTTCTCCCCATCTCGATTTGCAGGGTAGGGGAATCGACCGAGCGGCAGCTTATTTCTCGGCTAACCGAGCGCTAGCAAAAGCGTAGAAATAATAATAAACAGTGTAGACGTTGTGTCCGAGTAGGTCTCGATCTGTAATCCGATTAGCTAGGACCCGGTGGTCTTTTTTTAGATAAAGGGATTTTATTACTTAAGAGTTTTAAGCATTACACCCGGCCTCTGCATAGCTAAGATGCACACAGCCACCAGTTCACCAGTAACCAATTCAGAACAAAAAGTAAAAAGGCGAATTACATATCATAATGAGAAATTGTAGATCCGCCTAAAAAGCTGGTAGGTCTATCCGTAGTCTATGTTGCCATCCATGTCGGGAGAATAACTCCCTGGCCGCAGCCTCCAGCCTCGACGCCACCTCCAAAAATAAGTCTCGGTGCTCCACACGCTGCAGGGCCGACCACGCTCGTAGCGTAGCTGTACACCGATAGATAACCTGCATAACAGAAGCATTTTTATCGTTAAAAACCTTGTCATTTCTACATAGCCACAGCGACCAAATAATGGCAATCGCTCCCATCCTACAGAGTTTAAACCTAGGATCCACGCCATTTAACCAGTTGCCAAAAATGTTTGCAACAGTACGCGGTGGATGTAAGGTAGAACCTATCTGGATGGCTGACCATATAGACCTGGCGAATTCGCACTGGAAGAATAAGTGTTTAATGGTCTCGTCATGTTGACAGAAAACACACTTTTTACTTCCGTGCCAATTACGCTTGGCAAGGTTGTCTTTTGTAAGAATTACACCCCGACGAAGATACCACGCAAACACTTTAGTTTTAAGCGGATCTTCATCTTCCAAATTTTGTTATTATCCTTAATATCGACTGGCACTTCGGGTAGAATTAAAGCTCTATACATGGAGTCAACCGAGAATTTGCCATTCTTCGTAAGATTCCATTGGAATTTATCTGGACCTTCCGACAATTGGACTGAATCCAATCGGATGAGCAAGGCATTCCAGGATGCTTGTCTCGTTCCAAGTAAACTTCTTCTGAACGAAACATCTGGTGGGGAGTACCCAACACCTTCGCGATCGTGTCGCTTTTGTTTCGTACAATAGTGTACAGAGCCGGATATTGTTCTCTAAGGGTAGAATGGCCTAGCCATTTATCCTCCCAGAAACGAATTTCCGATCCATCCCTAATTGAGAAAGATCCATGTTGGAAAAAAAACTTCTTTGTAGCCATGAGGCCAGCCCAGAAGTGTGAATCGCCAGGTTTCCAAGAAACCTGAGAAACAGCTTGATCTCCCACATACTTTCTCCTAAGGAGGGTTTGCCAAACTCCATCTTCCGATAGAAGTTTGAAGAGCCATTTACCTAGCAAGGCTCTATTCTTGACCTCAAGGTCATGAATTCCGAGCCCTCCTGGTCTTTAGGGCAACAAACCACACTCCATTTAGTCAGACGATATTTTTTCTTCTCACAATCCCCTTGCCAAAAGAATCTAGACCGGAAATAATCCAATCTTTTTAAGACTCCTTTGGGCAATTGGAAGAATGAAATCATGTACAGTACCATGTTTGTTAGTACCGAGTTTATGAGAACCAATCTTCCACCCAGGGATAAGAGTTTGCCTTTCCAGCTATTTAAGCGTAATTGAAGTCTTTCCTCCACCTTTTTCCATTCAGCATTTGTAAGTTTCCGATAATGAATCGGAATACCCAAATAGTTGATAGGAAATTGACCTTGCTCACAGCCAAAAAGTTCAGCATACAAGGCGGCGTTTTCTCGAGCCTCGCCAAAGCAAAACAATTCACTTTTATGGAAATTTATCTTAAGACCCGAAAGTTGCTCGAATGCTGACAATATCAGCTTAAGGTTACGAGCTTTTTCGATGTCATGTTCCATGAAAAGAATTGTATCGTCAGCATATTGAAGAATCGATAAACCACCATCTACAAGATGTGGAATCACTCCTTCAATTTGACCCTCAGATTTAGCGCGTTCGATCAAGGTAGCCAACATATCAGCCACTATATTAAATAGTATTGGCGATAACGGGTCACCCTGTCTGAGGCCTTTTTTCGTTTGAAAGTATTTGCCAGTGTCATCATTGACCTTAATGGCTACACTCCCTCCCGAAACAAAGCTATTTATTAACGCGCACCACTCAGTAGAAAAACCTTTCATTCTGAGGGTCTGCTGAAGGAAAGACCATTTGACTTTATCATAAGCTTTCTCAAAGTCAATTTTAAGAATTACCCCATTCAGCTTTTTCCTATGTAGCTCGTGAACTGTTTCATGTAGGATCGCAACTCCATCAAGGATGTTGCGGCCTTGCATAAAAGCCGTCTGAGACGGACGAACCACATGATCTGCCACACTGTTCAGTCGAATCGTAGCCACTTTGGTGAATATTTTAAAACTAACGTTAAGAAGGCATATAGGTCTAAATTGTTGAATCCTTTCTGCCTCGTTAACCTTAGGTAATAAAATTATCTCACCAAAATTGAGACGAAACAACTCTAGCTGTCCATTGTGAAGACAGGCGAACAGTTGAAGTAAATCAGACTTGATAACATCCCAAAAGTTCTGGTAGAACTCAGCCGGGAAACCATCAGGTCCAGGTGATGTATTATGTTTCATTTGGAAAACCGCCATCCTCACTTCCTCCTCAGAGTAGAGTTTAGTAAGTAGACTATTTTCCGCATCTGAAACCTGGGGGATATCCTCTGTTCGAGACTCATCCAAAGTGAAATTTCCTTCCTCTGGAGCACCGAACAGGCCTTTATAGTAATTTGTAATGTACGACTTTAGTTGTTCATGGCCCTCAATCGTTCCCTCATCCTGGACTAGAGAATGAATGCGCTTTTTCCTGTGTCTGCCATTGGCAATACTATGGAAATAGCGAGTATTCGAATCCCCTTCTAGGATGAATTGGGCTTTAGAACGTTGATACCATTTTAACTCCTCCTCTCGCAGTAGCTTCGCTATCTGTGCATTGGATTGGCTCTTTAGCTCAATCTCTTGCGCGGATAGTAACCGAACTTCTGCTAATGCTTCTAGAGCATCAATTATCGAGGAAAGTCGTTCCTTCTCTTTTTTAAGTAAACCAGAAGTATGACGAGCCCAGCCAACGAGGTGCGTGCGTAAAGCACGTATCTTGTTGTTCCACCGCTGGATAGGCGTATCACCCGCAACTGGTCTTTCCCAAATTCTTTTAACCATCGCATGGAAACCCTCGCGGTGCAGCCACCCAAGCTCAAACTTGAACCGTGGCTTACACTGTGGTCTGGGTATTCCAGTGGTCAAAAGAATGGGAGCATGGTCTGACAATCCCTCAATACGTTCTAGAGCCCGTACCGACACCAGTGGGAACCTAGATTCCCAATCAGTATCCATCAGTACACGGTCTAGTTTCTCGTATGTGGGTTCAGGGAGAGAATTAGCCCAAGTGAACTGTCTCCCCACCATTGTTATCTCTCTTAAGTTCAAGCTGTCGATGACTGCATTGAACAAAAGAGGCCAACGGTTGTCAAACCGACCTTTACTTTTCTCAAACGGAAAACGTAGCATATTGAAATCCCCACCAATGATAACAGGGTGAGGGTTATCTTTTGCCAAGTTTACCATTTCACAGAGAAAAGCAGTCTTAGCCGCTTCCTGAGCCGGCCCATACACGGCAACAAGACTCCAAATGAAATTATCGGATTTATTACGGATGTGCATTTTAATATGAAAATCACCATCCGTAACATCCAACACTTCCATAGTATCAGTCCTGATGCCTAGTAGAATGCCGCCGGAACGGCCATGAGGGGGACGCGAGTACCAATCAAACTCTATACCGCCCGAAAGTCGGTTCAATAGAGATTGCGAAAACTCACGTCTACCCGTCTCAGAAATAGCTAAGAAATCCAAATTATGGTCCCGAACACAACCAGCAAAGTGCAAATATTTAGCCAAGTCACCAAGACCTCTGCTATTTGCAAACATGCCATTCATTGGGAAACCGTGGGGATTTGGATAACTTGGCCCGTTTCCGAGACTTGTTAGTGGTAGATTTAGATTTCCGACCGGCTGCTTTTAACTCATACAATGAGCTCAAACCGTCGTCATCCAAACCACCCTCCAACACTTCACCAATTAGATGAGAAAGAAGCTGACCATCTGATGTGGCATTCGCTTCTTCTTCATCCAAATAGGTGGCTGTCAACTTAGTCGAAGCTTTAGGAATAACCGTTAGACGGTCAACTTCCATATGCCTCAAGACATTAGTTGAAACCTCTACTTGTTTCTTACTACTACCAAGATTAAAACCTACACTATTAAGCTTGGACTGAATCGAAATAGGAGAAAACGAAAGAAAAGACTTTGATTTAATTTCCGTACCTAGAGAGTCCAAGTTGTGAGCCGCTTTACGACGCATAGCCTTCTTCAACGAGTCCTCGTCCGTCATGGAAGACCCATCCGCCGCCACCCCAAACCTCTCACTACGACGGATCGGAGTGACTCCATCAGTAAAGACCGTCGTAGTGGGTGGCGGTGTACGCGGCGAGACATAACCCGTCTTCGTAGGCGTGGTCGCAGAAGAAGCAGAAGCATGGGTCGGCAAGGTTGGAGTAGCATCCGACCCCGCCACTACAGCAGCCTCCAACGAAGCAGAACTCATCGGGTGAGTCTGAGTCGGAGTCAAGACCCCACCCGACCTAGCTGTGCCGGAGTCGAGACGTATCCGAGGGGGTTGAGCTGATGAAGAAACCCCCTCCAGGTCCAGTCCAGCAGGAGAGCCGGCACCATGGGCCAGCCCGCCAGCTGCCCCCAGCCCAGCAGAAGCGACAGCAGCGAGCGCAGCCTGGTCAGGGGCCGAACTGGGCCGGCCCGGCTGCAGCCCAGCCTGCGCCTCCAGCGTAGCCTCCAGCGCCGAGAACTGCAGCTGCCCAGTTGAGCCGTAACCTGTCGCCGCCGCGCGAGGAGGCCTAGCAGGGGTCCCCAAAGACAACGCCAAGCAAGGCGACCCCTCCTGCTGAACCGAAGCAGCGAGAACACCTGCCGCTGCACCCTCGTCCCTCAACAGACCCGGTGAGACACGTCTTATCCTCGAAACAATCTCAATCCCGCGAGGGGTTTGCGGATGAGGATTATATGGGGTAATAACCATGGTAGACCTCTGAGTAGTAGGCTGCGAAGAGGTCCCAGATTTTCCAAGCTTGGCTACACCCGAGGTTTGGAACCCATTCACATCCATGGCCATGTCACACGAGCGACGAGCCCGCTCCCAGTACACCTTGTAGCGACGGTGGAGATGGGCCCAAGGTCCCCCGGCGCCATGAGCCAGAAAGGGCGGCGGTGCAGCCGTCGGTTGCGGGGGGGGCGCCAGAGCGATGCCCACCAACCCCGGCCCCCACGACCTGCTGCTGGAGAGGAGTCGGAGCGGCGGGACGTGAGCCGGGCATCCGTGGCCCCCCACCGTGCTGCGGGCGAGGCGGAACCGCCATGAGGCGAGCCGGCGTCGCCGCGACAGAGGCGAAAGACCTCTCCCACCGCAGACCCGGCGGCGAGACTTGCGAGGACGATGATGAGCGGGTCGAGACGTGGGTGAGCGGAGGCGAACTTGGCGAGACGATGGAGTCCGAGGCGAGTCGAAGGCGGCGTTGCGATTGCCCGATCGTACCCCACCGTAGCGAAGAAGAACTAGGGCATCTTCTGGACGGGCGATAGAGATACGCCCATGGGTTTGCACGGCCACGATCATCCGCGCGAGTCCGTGGTCCCACCTGCATGGATTTTGAAAAATGCCCCGCCTCCAGCTCCGGGATAGAAGGATCGGCGGCCTTCGACGAGCTCGAGGAATCCACCACCGGCGTCGGCATAGCCGGCGGTGACAGCCCGTCCCGCCTTTGCATAGCCTTGTCGATGAAGACACCCAAGATCGGCGGCGGCGTGACCCGGAATGGCGGATCGCCCAGCGAGTTTTCCGCGGCCGCCACCGCCGGCGTCCCCTTCTTCGACGATGCCGACGGCGACCTCGCCTCTAGCGCCTTGTCGATGAAGACTCCGAGGACCGGCGGCGGCGAGATGCGCTTTGGAGGAAGCGGGCCGCGCCACGCTCCCATTCTCGGTGGCGACCGCGCAAGACGCACCCCGGCCGCCGCAGGAGGCGGACCACGGCGTCGCGCCCTTGGCTCCACTGTCATCTCTTCCCTGCACACGGCAACACCATTAGCAAGCTCACCTGAGGTCGACGGCGAGCCAACCTCCCAAAACCGGGATGCCGGCGTCGGGAATCCGGCGTCAGCCCAGAACTGCTCGAGGATCTCCGCCTCGGAGCGACGAGGCTGTGGGGTAGCCGGCCGTTCAATTTGGGACGGCGCATCCGCCACCAGGGACTCCATGGCGACCCGAACGGCGACGTGATCCACCTCCAAATCGTCGAGACCTAACGGGGCGGCGGACAGATCGCCGAGGCAGGAGAAGCGCGATCCCGAGCAGCTTGCATCCCATGCCGGCGGTGCGAGGGTTTTCTGGCGACGTCCTCCGATCCCGGCAGCCGGCGGCATGTCTTCTGAGCAGGCCCAGAAGCGGCCGCAAAGCCGCGCTGCGGGCTCGCCATCGTCTCCCGTCGGGTCGCCAGAGAGAGATGTCATCCGTAAAAAACGGATCAGTATTATCCACATCCAGCGCCGCCGAGGTCCTTGGTAACTGCTAAGGCAGGGAGGCGATCTGATTCGGTGGTTCGTCTAGCAATCGCCAGAGGCGGCGGCGCGTCCGGCGAGCGGCAACGACGGTGCCAGGCGTACGGCGAGGCGGTCAAGGCGATCTGATTCGGGACTTTGATCTGGGACCAGCTCGCTATGGCTCTATGTGCAAAACCTAAAGATCGCCGACGCGAAAGATTAAAAAAAACTGGACTGGGTTACTAGCGTCGGGAAGGTGTAGCCGAGCGCCCGGCTAGGTTTGGGCAGCGTCGGCGGTGGTGCGCTAGGGCCTGGGGTGCTGGCGGCGCCGTGGTGGTGCGCTCATGGAGGAAGAGGACCCGGTGGTCTTGCCTATGCGAGTACATACATACACAGAGCAGAGCGTTTGCGCCTCGATTGATCCAATAAGCAAGTCGCGATTGAGCAAGGAAGTGTTCAGGAAACACTAAAATGGAACAACACGAAGACCAGGAAGCGGGGGCGCTGCAGCTTCCCGAAGACCTGCTCGCGGACGTCCTCGGCCGGCTTCCGCCGCGCCGCCTCGCTCTGTCCCGCTGCGTCTGCAAGGCGTGGCGTGACGCCGTCGACGCGCGCCGCCTGCTACGGCTAGACCTCCCGCACTCGGTCGACAGCATCATCCTCAACCTCTACCGCCTCAAGTCGTCGCGGTTCCTCTCACGTCCATCCAGGGGCCCCGCGACCTCCGCCGACCAACTGGACCGCACCGTCTCCGGCGAGCTCGACCACCTCCCCGATCCGTCAGCCTACGTCAGCGATCACTGCAACGGGATTCTTCTGATCCATGACTGCGTGGTTAACCCTGCCACGGGACAGATAGCTCGCCTGCCCAAGTGTCCAGCTGCGTCCATGGGATCCTTCGTCTACACCAATAAGTACCTCGCGTTTGATCCCGTGGTGTCACCCTACTACGAGGTCTTCGTGTTAAAATCCTAGAATCTTCAATTTCGGTAGAAGGATAGGAGGAGGGGAAAACGTGTACCTCCTCCGTGGTTTGGGGCACTCGAGATGCCGTCGAGGAGTCCATGGTGGAGGACGGCGGTGGTGCATCCCGCCGCTGGCAGCGCACCCTCTCGATCGGTCTAGGGTTAGATGTGGGAGACGGCGGCACGCAGACCAACCTCGTGAATCGAGCCCCGGCTCCCACCATCCTCTTTATAGCGCTGTGCGACGGGGCCCACCAACCTTGTAGGGTTGGGCCCCCGATCAGGGCACGGGATCAAGGCCCAAGTGGCCGTTGGGCCATCTTGGCTGGGAGATCAACCTAACATTCTCCCCCTTGATCTCATCTTATATTTTAACTTTTAAAACTTTACTCGTTTCATCACAGATCGATACATAGAGCATGTTTCATCGTCTCAGCTCAATTGCCGATAGAATCAGACAGCTACAATGTACGCCTCCATTCAGAAATAGTTTCTTTAATCTTTTTGGGCCTCTTTATTGTCCGGAAAATATATAGGTTATACCATAAAACCCATGTCGACTATGTGTTCTCCAAAACACACTGGGTGGTAAGCCTTTAATTAGCAGATCTGCGAACACTTGTGTGTTTCTTTTATCTGTTCCTCTTATGCTCCAAGCATTTCAACATAATTCCGGACTTTCTCCTTTACAACGTATAACTCTGTGTCAATGTGTTTGGCACCACACTTGACTCGTTGTCTTAGGAGTGAATTACTTAATGGTTATTGCTGTTGTCAACCATTATCAATTCCGGGTACAGGTTTCCTTAACCATTTTTGCCTATCCCTCGGCCTCATATGATGCTATAACATATCTTTACATCACACTGATGTCAAACCTTTAATTCTTTGGAGATTTTCCACACAAAAACTCCAAATGTGAAAATTTAGCGACAATTGTGGATTTCGCTATACATTTCACAAATTCTTTCAGAGTACTCACAACCTTTTGAGAGCACTCTTATAGACCTATCTTTGTACTCACAACCTTTTGAGAGCACTTGTTTCTTTTAGCATGAGGCCAATATCTTTGATTCCATTCCAGTGATCTATATCTGGATTGGACATTGCCAAAACAATCCGGATACGTGAATTGTCAGGGTAATATTGAGCAACCAACAGCGGAAGCATATGGTACCATATCCATTTGATCCGTTCTATGTTATCTCTTGGAACACTAAAGTTCCCAATTCCATTTCCCTTGTCAATAAGAACAGGCGTAGGTTTTCTCGACATGCATGCTATTGAGACTTCTTCTCAGCATGTCCATGTGATATTTCTAATACCCCTTTTCTTCTTTTCTCAGTAAATCTCGATACTTATATCGAGAGACACTCTACCGAGAATACTATTTTGAGGACAAGAACTTCTTTTCTCCGCCGGTAGTAGATTGACATCACCACTAGCAAGTAGGATATCATCCACATACACGGGATTAGGAAATGAATTTCCCATTCTATAAGTTTGCACAAATGCAATTGTCCTCTCATTTTCTTTAACCCAAAATAACTTTTGATTCTAGAGACTTGCTCTAGTCCATAAGATCCCTTGTGATCTTTACTTTTATCTGATGTAACTCAGATCATTATGTGCCATTAGCACTCATTATAATCTGTTTATTCTCTTAGCGCAAATCTTTCGATTTAAAATCGCTTTACATATTTCCTTTGGAGTCACATTGGTGTTGTAGACCCTTTATAGCCTACTGTTTTGGCTCCATTGGAAATTACTTATGAGTCCCAAACATCGTCGGGATTCACATAGTCTCTAATCATTAAGACAAGTAGACACTTGTCAAAATTGATTGAGCGCTTCTTATAATTTCTGTAAATGAGGTGGGATCAACCTTCATTTAAATTTCTCTGATATAGACTTTATAGTCATCTGTTTTTCTCATATGGGGATGTTGTTGTTCTGTCATTTCCTAGAGGCAATTAATTCTGTAGTCTTCTATTGCTATAGCTCTTACAAGGACCTAAAACACAAGATCCATGTTTGCTTGTTCATCTCTATTATAAAGCAACAAGCTCCCCCAGATAAAATCTATTCGAGCCTTAGGTATGTTCATACCATGCTCCCCCAGATTACTCCATTTTCTCCAAAATGGTGTATCCTTAATCCTTTTTATTTGGGTTTATTCTGTTAACCTGTCAATCTGTCTTCTTTATGGCACTTTGAGTACCGTCCTTAGTCTCCTTTCGGAGCTGTAAAATATCCAAGAATACATCTATATTTTTTTTCTTTAGGGGTATCATTATTGTGATCGTCGTACACCCCAGACGATCACAATTCATCATAGATCACTTAGGGGAGTCTATTCTGTAATACTCTCTATCTCCCCCTCGAAATGTGGCAAGAACCTTTTGCCACAATTTCGAAACTTTGATTATCTGCTTTATTCAAAATGAAGTTGTCTTTTAATGTATGGGAGTACTTTTTCCTTATTCCCTTTTCAAAAAAAAAAACTCACAAGAGTTCTTTCTCAATGATACTTTTTGCAAGTCACACTTGCATACCATTCTTAACTTGAGGTTCATTTGTAACTTTATTCTCTTTTGACTCATTAAGTGTTTTATAACTATGACACATAAAATGTGCAATCGATATAAAAACACATGAGTCGTCACATCTTTCTCCTGTCATACAGGATAAGTCCTTTGTCAAAATTTTCTCCCGCCATGCGGGTATTTTCCCAGACTTTTCCTACCACGTGGGTATTATTATCGTCTTTTCCCGTCATACGGGTATTCAGGAGACATAGATGCCACAATTGGCTCTTTAGACTGCATATTGAATCATCAAATTCAGAAATAAATCTGAATACACTTTTATACACATGCTTAATCCAACGTTGGTCAAATTAAGCATTCATGTTGCTCGTTTAAAAAATTTCTTCATATGATATACATGAAAGAAATTCGTTAAACAAAGCCTGAATGATTTCTTTGTTTTCTTCATGGAGAGTACATGAAAGACATTTGTCAAACAAGACTCTCGATGGTCTATTTGTATTCTTGGATTAACATCCAAGAATTCTTTTTTCTTTTGCAGTCATTCTTTAGAGAGAACATACTCTCTCACTTTATGATCTTTCTTGGTCATCTTTCGGGTCACAAGTACCCATCCTTTTGTTTTCACGAATGAAAACATGAGAATCTTTGTCTGAGAAAATATTCAATAATAATAAACAATAATGAGCATAAAAATAACCCTACGTTGGTCTGGTTAAAGATATGCACATTAAATCTTTAAAACTTTCTTCTATATTCTAAATCACCGTTGGGCAGAATTAGAATGAAAACATCATCTTTCTACACTAATTCTACATCACCGTTGGGCAGAAATAGAATCAATGCATAAAACTCATAAACAATATGATGATAATAATTCTATTGCAATAAAGAACTCTGTTCAGATAATAACATTATCATCAACTCTATTTCAGCGGAAACATGAAATATACATATTTCTATAGTTCAAGAGCATTTCTTGATCTTTTATCTTTTCTCTGAAATTGATCACTTTCAAGCAAAATTATCAGAGATCTAGTCCTTTGACTATAGAACTCAAATAATTATAGTACTGCTATCATCAACGTTGGTCAGAAAATAACAATACCATAATTAATCTGTTAAACAAGTATTTCTCTTTTTCCTCCTCTCTAATTAAATTTTCCCGTTGGTTACAATTTAATTAGAGGAGAGTCCTTTTACTTTACAGCAGAAACTGAAAATTACAATAATAATGTAAAATTAAATTTTTTGTTATTTGAATTCAAAACTATTAGTACTTAATCATTAATGTTTATGTTAACATAGGTTTGGACTTCAAAAAATAATATGATTATTCTCTACAAATAACAAAAAATGAATTAATAATTATTATTACTTAATCATTAATATTTATGCAAAAGATGACATGGACACAATATTTAGATTCCTATCATTTTTCTGATCGATTTATACATATTATTTGTCGAATTTCGATTTACGGATTTAAAGATATGAATTTATCCATATTAAATTGAAAATGACAATAATAATGTAATTTTTTTTGGTTATTTGTTGACAATTATTATTACTTAATCATTAATATTTATGTTAATATAGGTTTGGAATTCAAAAAATAATATCACGTGACATCAAAGTCTAGAGCATAATAAGATTGATACCTATGTATTATCAGGATGTTATCAGTGCAATCTTGAAAGCTAATTGGAAAGGAACTCAAAAGTTAAGCGTGCTGGGGGTGGAACAGTGTGAGGATGGGTGACCGATCGGGAAGTTTGATCACTAGTGCGAGGATGGAGGCAAAGCGTGCTGGGACTTGAGATCAGTTCAATCTTGGAAGCTAATTGCAAAGGAACTCAAAAGTTAAAAGTTAAGCGTGCTGGGGGTGGAGCAGTGTGAGAATGGGTGACCGATCGGGAAGTTTGATCACTAGTGCGAGCATGGGGGCAAAGCGTGCTGGGACTTGAGATTAGGGGAGATTAGAGATTAAACTGACAAATAATTTAAAGATTTGAAATATAGAAAAAAAATTCAAAAAAAATCAATTTTTTTTAAAAAAAATATTTCGGAAAAAATGGTCTCTAGTTCCGGTTGGTTTTACCAACCGGGACAAAAGGTCCTCGACCACGCGCTGCCAGAGCGCCCACGTGGGGATCTCTTTTGTCCCGGTTCCGGCCGTCCCGGGTGAGCAGCCGGGACGAGAGGCCCTCTCCACCTGGGACTAAAGGTCCGGTTTCTACTAGTGTTGTGTATCTAATGGAATGACTCTTCTGTCTCTAGATTATCATTGTCCAGCGGCAAGTACTGCATGATTAATCCAGTTAAAGATATGAAACCGGGTAGATATTCAAATATTTATCTAGGAAGATCAGAACATGGGGTGTACTGTGCATGTGTCAAGCTTAAGATCCTTCAAGTTTGGTTGCTTAGCCAATCGCACGGTCGAATGGAGTGGGTGTTGAAGCATACCAGTGACCTGCGTCATGTCCTGCCACGTCTAAAATATGATTTCAGCGGTGCTGACCTTCCTTGTGTGCTGCCACCTCTGAAGTACGATGGCAATGGACCCTGGACCTTACATCATGCAAACTCTTATGAAGATCACATCGTCGAATCGATGTGGGATTGCAACGACAACATTGATCGAGACCCCGATAGCGGTACTACCATCGATCTTAAAGACAGGGCTGAAAAACACTACCAGGATTACACAACTCTTATGGTATTCCATCCATATGAAGAGGTTATATTCCTCGGCGCAAGATACAGAAGAGGACTAGCCTACAATTTGAATGACCTCACAACACAAGAGCTGGGGGACTTGTGCCCACCGTGTTATGAACATACCAGCAAGAAGCCATATGCCTCTTTTGTGTATACACCTTGTCTCATGGGAAACTTCCCTCGGAACTGTTAGATGATTAGAAGGCCTCGGTTGAATGGAATAAATAGAATGCAAGTCGTGTTCGAAATAATATTACATCACTTGTACCAATCTTGAATTATGTGGCAAATTGCTAAGCTTACGCTGCTCGCTGGATGACGTGCCAAACTTTCTCATCCAGTTTCGTTTCTTTTATGGTGCTTGTGGAAATGACTAGGAGAGTTTCTAATCTTAACTGCATGGCCTGATGAAGCATGAAACAAGGAGAGGCATGTGGTATACTGGGACAGGGCAAAAGAATTCAGCAAATTTAGAAATCGATGGCCTATCTTGTACATTATATCCTTGCACACAAGGGAAGTTGATGCTTGCTATTGCACATATAACAGTTAACAAAAGCAAGATAGTTATCGTGATGCAGATTTGACTGAAAGTAACTGTGTCCCAATGGTTGCACACTTTCAATGTGGAGAGAAGATGACTTGGGTGTATACATGGCTTCTCTGCCTGCTCCACAACCAGAGTCACATTCCTATTGCACGCTGAGAGCTGACTTATTTTGGAATTCACTAGATGCATATTTAATTTCCTGGCATGCGTTCAAAATAACTTAGACATCCATCTAGGGTTCTTCAGATGGAAAATAGACATTTTATGGCATGCTTGATACTTTCTCATTTACATTGGTAGAACACCAATGATTTTTCTTTTGAAATTAGGAAAAACCTTTGCCTTTTATATTGATATAGGAGAAGCAAACATGATACGGCTGAAGCTAAAAGAAAAAGACATACAGGCCAGGGCCTACTTAAACACCACGTGAAATTGTTCATTAATTAAAGTATATAAAGAAATAACCTCCTCTATTTGTTAACAGCGAGGATTCATATGTTCATGTTTTACCGAAATATTTTATGCTTATGATTCATTCTTGACACTTAAAAAAAAATTAAACTTTTACCATCCAAACGTTATTGTTTTTTCAGATTATATCTTTGGGAGTTGAAGGGTAGTAGCAGAGACTAAATATAGCCACCGCGTCACACAAGATTCGTTCATTAAGCTTGGAGTACTTTGTCATATGTTATGCTTCAGTGTTCAAACAGAAATTTTATACAGCCATAAATTACCTATTTTTTGGGCCACATCAATTTGAGACTGTGTTGTAGTTTGTTTGTATCAGGTGTTCATATTCAACGTTTAAGAAGACAATTTTTCATCTTTCTTCAATCTCCAGCAAGCATACAGGGGAATATTTTATTTTCATTCATCATGTTTTCTTGTAGTTTAAAATCGGAGTGGCGATTCTAGAGTTACCATAGTCGGCTAAACTTCATCTTCCACCATTTTGAGGTTATCCATATGTAGTGATTTCTTTTCCCCAAAGAAAACTTGAGTATGATGTCAGGCTATTCCCATAATATTATCATGTTTCATACACTAGCCAATGCAAGCAAAAATAAAAAAGGTCTAAGCAATTCACATATACATTTCAACACCCCTTCTTACGAGTGACATGGAAAATCAACATATGCAAACTAGAAGAGAGAGATAATGTGCGAGTCTTAGAGGTATGTCTCAAGAGGTCTATGCGCGAACAAAGAGGGGACAATAGCAATTTTTGGATAAATTGCCAAAAGTACGACTCGAACTCGATACACTGGCTTTGATCATACCATGTCAATTTTCATGTACTAGGCAATGCAATCAAAAGTCTGAACTCGTGTAAACAACTAGTGCAATCTACATATATATATTTCAACACCCCCTCTCGTGACTCGGAGAGGCCAACATGTTTAAACCAGAGGAGAGCGATGGCGCATGAATCTCTCGTGTGAGTCAACATGTTTATACGTGGACAAAGAGGGGGGGGGGGGGGGGGGGGGCAACAACAATATTTAGATAAATTACAAAAAATCAGGACTTGAACTTGAGACATTAGGCTCTGGTACTATGTCATGTTTCATGCATTCAAAAGAATGGAGTGCATTACAAGTATTGCAAAAGAGGTTGGACCCTGTATGGTCAATTGGCGGGATGAAAAAAAAATCTTTTGTGCATTAGGTTTTGTACAGCTGAACAAATTATTGCGTTTGCTTGTTGCCCTGAGACAAGAGAGGTGATATCGTCTTTGTCCATTTATTATAGACTGCTGTCTTTGATACCGACTAAACAACATCCTAAGTATAAACTTAATATACATTGAAATCAAATTCTAGACTCATGATACAACCCATGAAGATGTTAAGATTATTTCAAACTTACTTTAGACGAAACTTAATTATGACTATTTCAAACTCGAGGGTTATTTGAATTCCCCATGTTATGATCTCAGTTTTATTTGTATTTTCTTTCCACTGATAATGATCTTTTGTTAATATGATAATTTATTCCAGTTGAAACCCTCGAGTTGCTAGTTATATCACGAAAACCATGTTAGTGAATTAATATAGAACAATGTTACGTAGCAATCAATAGGCACTAATTTCTCCAACCATACTATCCTCATGTATGCTCTGTCTTTCTTTAGGAGGTTCTCTCTATTTCATAATAGAGTGGGTACATTAGTTATCGCGTTTACATCGAGAAACTTGTAGAGTGTGTAAAGGAAATATCAATAGTTGTAACAAAATTTAGCCTCACAGAGTATTCTAGTCATATCAAAGATACTAACTTATCTTGGGCATTCAATTCTTTGCAAAACTAAACAATGTCAAGAAAGGAAATCAAAATAACGAACACATGTAGATCATAATTCAAAGAATATAATTATTTCTAGAATCTGACAGGTGTGACACAAATATACCATGAGATTTTCTTGCCTTACATGTTTGGTTTTACAACGGAAAGTCATTTTTACTCCCGAGTTCCAGTGATCTAGCCTTTTTTCAAAAAATCCAAAAGTGTATTTAAAAATTTCAAACAAGTCTGAAAATAATTATGCTTGCTCTCGATGATATATCCTACAAACACGCAAATCTCCATGTAAAATACAATACGTTCTAAGCTAAACAAAAAGACAAAAGTTGGAAATTTTTGAAACTACATATTATTTACTGTACATGTGTTATTTTTGTGGAGCTTAAACCGTAAAATATTTTTGTATTGGGATTTCGCACGCTGTCATATAATATATTATTGAGAACATGCATTGGTACTTTTAAAATTTGTCAGAAACTTTAAAAAAAATATTTTTATTCTTTGAAAAAGGCGAGATCACTAGAGCTCGGGAGACTTAAATCTCGACTCGGTTTTACTATCCCTATATGTAACATGGTAGCGGCTTAAAAATTATTTCCTTGTTGATAAAAGGAAATGTACGCCATGGTATCGTCGCAACTTTTGTTTTTGTTGAACCTATAGCTGAATAGCCGACTTGTGGGTGAAGCGGTGTCAGAGTTGGGTTGCACCCATACTCTCGTCATAGAGGCTGCCGACTCCCGAATGCGCGGCCGGGTGTACCTTGCGTTTGATCTCGTGGTGTCACCCTACTACGAGGTCCCTAATCCCTCGTATCCATTACCGATACTAGATTTAGGGGTGCGCCTTGGCGCACGACAACCCGAACCCTATGTTAACGACACGTCATACACTATGCTAATAAGTAGCGATAAGAAATAATAATATCCATGTATGACATGTGCTAACCCAAACGCTCGGGTATGCAGATCAAGCAAACCTAACTATAAACATCACTAACGATCTATGTAAAATAACAAACAAATATTCCACATTTCAAGCCCACTGATACAATTAAAACTAAGAAACATAATACAAATAACCTAATAACAAATCATCAATATGAATGATTGTAAACCAACACACAAGTGTTCGACATGGTATTCAATTATTTACTCTGAACTATCCCATGAAGCAGGAGTCCCATGTACTATTCAATTAATTACTATTAACGATAAGTAATATGCTAATGCGAGTATACATGCAGTTTGTCATTTCTTCCTTGCATTACGAAACTGGAAAGGATCAAAGAGCTCATAACAAATAAAAATATAAAAGTTCATGTTCCAATACCGAAGTAGCAACCGCGAGCTTTTTCCCTTTGGTTATCTCTTATAATCATCTCATCCGAGTTCACAACAGAGTTGTTCATTACATATTATAGAGCGGATTTTTGGTCGCCCGTTGGCTATACCACCCCTTTGGCTGCCGCTAGATCAAACATTGAGATTCAGTCTGGAGTGTCAGGCTTGTGTGAAAGTACTCCGGGAAACACGTAAGACCACTACTCAGTTGCTAATTATCCGTCGTTATTGCAGGTGGTTTTGTGAGTGCGGGCAGTCGGGCTCAGCAGGCGTAGCCAGACCCATCTGACACTTACTATTCGTAAGCAGCGTTGAGCAGCGGTCTCGATGACGTGCATGCCAGCAGAACAACACGGTGCCAACAAGCTGGACAGTGATTTAGGGCATCGCCTACACGAATTGAATGTGAGTACTGACGGAATCCAGCTGTCTGAATACTCGCATTTGTGAACTCGTACCCCATCTCTTGGCTCTCATCTCTTCGTCTCCTCTGATCTCCTCTCATCTGCTTTCAATCTCATCCCGTACGCGCAGGGCCAGGACGGCGACATGCACGAGCTCGACGACAGCGGCTTCAATCAGGACGGCGGCTTGCATACAGAAGGCGGATCCATCCGGACGCCGGCATGTTCGTGGAAGACAACATCCACTCTGATGATGGCGTTCTCGCGGACGGCGGCGTCCACCCGGACAACGGCGGCGTGTCCAAGCGCTTGACCAAATCCTCCGCGCGCTGGTCGACACGGTGCGCACGCTAGCTGACACGGTTCACCGGCTCGCCGACCTGGTGCACGCGCGCGGACATCACGATGGACCAGCACGTCGGCGCGCTAGTCGCTACCTGTTGCCGCTTCCGCCTGAGTCGTCGGCGCCATGCATAGGGCCGTTGCAGTCACGTCAGTCATTGTTCTGCTCTGCGCACCTTGATCTTCCATGGTTTATTTGCACGTCGAGAAGCAATCAAACACAACACAGAGAAAATGAGAGAGTAGGAGAACAAGTTCGTACCGCCATCGCTCTCCTCGAGTAGTGCATGGCCGGTGTACTGATCATCCACCACCTCGTCTCAGGTAATCGCATAATTAAGGTCTAGACTTTCCATTGCATTCTCGTGGTGAGGGAGAGAAGAGCAAAGAGAGAGAAGAGAAGTGGAGGTTGTTCTGTTCATTAATGGCCGGTGTACTGTTCTATAGCGGGCAGATCAATTTAGGAGGGAACTGGAAATTTTGACGCAAAAATTTCTTCAGGGAGAGATACTTTAAATGAGGCCTTTGACAAAGATTTGTGAACTTTGGAAATTATGCTCAAATATGAGTATTTCAAAAGTTCGTGTGAACGTGGAGCTGATTTAAATGAGGTCCTTAACCAAGAGTACTGTTAAGTCATCCCACCGTACTGTCCCATTCCGGGTATGGCGGATGTACAAGCAAAAGTACCCGATGTCAGAATGGTCAGGTGATTTGCGGCTAGTAGCTCTAATTAGATTGGGGAGCTGCGTGGGCAGTGTGAATCTATATGCTCAATCGTACGTCTATTGGTGGGTGGGTATAGCCAACCGGTGGCTTGGGCACATTTTGCTACATATTACATAGTCTAAGAAGGAAACTGCAAACACAAACCACACGATGATTACAGAGATCACTCGGAAGGGAACACCAGAGGTAGATAGAATAAGAGGACGATCTTCAGCTAACCCATGGAAGTACTCATCTTCGGCTCCTCTGACGTATGGGTGCTTTCTTAAACCAGCAGGGAACAACTCCCGACAAGCAATGCTTCGTGGCACTGGCAAGAGGTGAAAACAAAAATATATCTATAAGATGTAAAATACTTCAAAATTAAATTTATGTTTTTAGGACCAAGAAGTAAACATGGAACTCAGTATTTTATATGGAAAATTTTGTGTTCCATAGTTTAAGCACTAAGCAGAAGCACCAAACCTAGATAAGAAGTGAAGCTAAACTAAAACTCAGCTGGGAAAGAACCATTCAAGACACACAATTCATTCAAGACACCATTTATTCAGGACACCTCAATAACAATACCATAACACTCTTCAAGCAAGATTCAGTTAAGCATAGAGCATTTAGATGGTATGTTAGAAGGAAATACCAACACAATGTCTTATTAGCCTGCGACATGAAAAACAATCTAAATGGATACCTTTTCATCCTTGAACAACAACCATAGTAATGCAGTTAACTGAGCCTTCAAGACTTCGTCACTATCACCATGTACATACAAAAATAGTGAATCGCTACACCAAATAGTTGATTCATAGACTGCATCCAACATAAAAATTAGTGCCAAAAATTGGATGAGTGACAATAGGACAACATTTAGATTTCACAGATTGCAGCACCAAGCAGCAGGGAAATTTTGCATGCCAAAATAACTTTTTTACACATAAAACCAAACACACTGTGCTAGAAATATGTGCACAAGATAAGGCATTGGCATGGCTAAAGCAAACTGTATACCTGATTCAAACTTGGTTGAATACAACCTATGTATTTATCACAACCAGTATGTGAGTATGGATCTGTTGAATTATTGATATGTGTGGCAATGCTCAGAAATGATCTGTGCGCCCAGCCCATCCGATACCTGATTCAGCTAGGGTTTTTTTTTTTGTGCTTCTGGAAATATCTAGGAGAGTTTCTAACCCTTAATTGCATGGCCGGATGAAGCATGAAACAAGGAGAGGCGTGTGGTATGTTGGGACAGGGCAAAAGAATTCAGCAAATTTAGAAATTGGTGGCAATATATTGGACATTATATCATTGCACACAAGGGAAGTTGATGCTTGCTATTGCACATAATGCAGTTAACCATTGCAAGATAGTTATCGTGATGCAGATTTTGACTGAAAGTAATGGTTGCACACGTTCAGTGTGGAGAGAAGATGACTCTGGGTGTATGCATGGCCTCTCTGCCTACTCGAAAACAAGAGTCACATTCCTATATTGCATGCTGAGAGCTGACTTATTTTGGAATTCACTATATGCAAATATTTAAGTTCCTCGCATGTGTCAAAATGATTGAGAAAACCATCTAAGGCTCTTGAGATAGAAATAGACATTTTATGGCCTGCTTGAGACTTTCCCATTTATATTGGTAGAACACCGTGTATGAAATTGTTCATTAATCACTACAGGAAAAAATCATAGCTGCCGATGGCTTCTTCATTGTAGACAACACTTTATCGTGGCCCTTGCCATATGTGCCATATGCCGAGGGCATTTAGAGACCGTCCGCGTATAAAAAGCCGTCGGCAACAAAAAAATTGCCGACGGTTTTCTTAGGCCGGTAGTCGGCATACACAAAGCGGTCGGCAAGGGCTTTTGCCAAGGGTAGCCGCCGGCATGTTGACCTGCCGTGTGATTTCCTTTGAACGGCGCTAGCAGTATGCGGACGGCTATGACAGGGCCATCGGCATATACCTTTTCTTCAATGCTCCTGCCCAATCAACAAAATTAAAAAAAATAGTAAAACATTTTTAAAAAAATCAACTCTAATCTTAGTGATCAAGGAAATTCTGTCCCATTAAGAAAAATTGGTAACATTAGTGAAATTCTTCACAGCCTAAAAATACTAATACAATAACCTGTATATATATTTGATATTTAACCTTATTTGTTTAACTATATACAATGTCCCGAGACATGATTTAGGTACTAGCATGCGGTATTTAATTTCCTTATGAAGTATGCACAAACTTTGGAAAACTTCAAGAAACGAGTCTACATATCACTACTATATAATACGAGTAGTGTTTCTTCCTTCGTCCGTCGCGGTGGTACGTCGTACGTCGCTCCCTGCCGTCTCGCGCAAAGGGAAAACGGATGTACCACAATCGCTACAAAAACCGGATGCAACATGATCGGGAAAAAACCGGTATATCTCTAACAAAAACCGGTATATCTAGAGACGAGATCGACCACGATAGGAAAGCTACCCGATATATATACCTGCCCACCCACGAGGCCATGACCATCGAGCAGATGCCGCGGCCTCGCCCTCGAGAGCGATCACGAGGAGGAAGACCAGGATGGAGAAGTAGGAGGAATCGCGTTCAGACTCGGCTATGTGTCTATGCCGCACCCTTCGTCGCCTCCGTGCTGTCGCCGCCACCACTGGTTTATGAGGACGCCGATGCCAAGAAATCCGGAGAACTCCACAAAGTGCCTCCCGGGTCGACCTTCGAGGATGACGACGCGAGAGTACGCGACGACGGTTCTGAGGATGGAGTGGGCTTCCAGTTACGTACCGCCTACCGAACCACGTCGAGGACGCGCCCTTCCTCGGCGTGGCGTATGGCGTGGCCGGGTACCGCGCCGCGATTGCGACATGGACACCGTGTTCATGCGTGTCCAGATGTCCTGGCGTTTGATCAATGCACGCAAGTCTGCCCCTACACGCTGCAATAGCTGGTGTACGATGAGACGGTCGCGCGTCGGCTGCGTCCGGGCCTCCGTGGTCCACTGCAGTGATCCTCTCTTGCTCGCCGTGCTTGGAGGAGCCAAGATCGTGCACCGTTCGCGGGCGCAGCAAAACTACGTCAACTGTCCGTTCCAGCTCAGTGCCATCGGGAACATTGCAGCGGACGTTGGGGAGATCCAGGTGAGGGATTTTTTCGATCGATAAAGAGGTGAGGGATGGATACGATGTGGTGGTCGACACCGAGCTGGAGCGGGTTGTGCGGATGGGCACGGCGCAGAATACGAGAACATGGCGGACGCCATCGCGGGCATCGCGTACGAGATGTCAAGGAGCCAAACAAAAGACTCGCCGTTCAGCACTGATATCCAGAACCAAGCCGGGAGTGGCCAGGCTAAGCATAGACTGTCGACGATGAGCTTCCGCACGCACGACATAGAGGAGAGGTGGCGGCAGGTCGCCGTCACACTTACCTGCTGCGTTAGAACCCTGCTTGCTCTAGTATACTATATACAATCTATCATAGATTTAGGTACTAGCGGATTTGCTACGAGCACACCTAAAATTTTACCCACCTCCGTCGGTCCGTAATTTCCTGCTGCGATCCGTCGTTTTTTAACGGGGGAGTAATTAAACGGGGAACCAAGCGGGGCCCTAGGGCTCTTAATTTACACGCGCGTGGATCTCCTTTTCTTCACGGAGCAGCAGATCGATCGAGCTACTCTGGCACCCTTCGGCGCTTCCTCGAATCGATCTCCAAACATGTCCGCGCGGCCACGCTGGACCGATCTGCCGCCGGATCTTCTCGCCGTCGTCTCCGGCCGCCTGCACGACCCCGCCGAATACGTCCGATTCCACGCCGTCTGCAAACCATGGCGGGAGTCTCTGCCCACGCTCCGCCCTACCATGTTTCCCTGGCTCGTCGCCCCGCCATCCGCGCCCAGCTACGGCTCCTCGGAGTTGGACATGAAGTTGAAGCTCCGCTGCGTCTTCTCCAAGACAAGCTACCTGGCGGAGGCGCCGGCGAGGCACAATTGGGTGGCGCGCGCCGACGGCACGGCCGCCTGGTTCTCCGCTTTCTCCCAGCCGCCTACGCTCGTCGATGCTTTCACCGGAGACGTCACAGCCCTGCCGCCGTTGGTGGGCGATGACGGCAAGATCGAGAGGAGGATGGAGAACTTCCGAGGCGTCGTGTACGGCGACGGCACCGTTTTCCTCTATAAGTTCTTCTATAACTCGAAATTCACACACTGGGCTCTCGACGACAGGGGCGAAGAAACTGAGGAGGAGGTCGGTTTTGTGTCCATGTCCTGCAGAGCGGCCATACTTCGTCCCGGCGACACCGCGTGGAACTTCGTGGACGTACCGTTTGAAACTGACATCAACGATCAGTTTCAAGGCAACAATTTCTTGGCCGCCTACCGCGTCTACGATGGCAAGACCTTGGTTCGCGTGGAGGGGTCCGATTACAGCGACGGCTCGTACTTCCTGCCACCGCCACCGCCACCGCCACCGCCGGTCGGGGATCACGCTAGTGTCCAGAGCAAAGACAACTGCAAGATGACGAGGAAAATAGCGGAAGGCGACGTCTTCACCACAGGCTCGTACATCCTGGAGTCTAGCCACTTTCTTGAGTCCCGCGGCGAGCTGCTCCGGGTGTCCGTACTGACCCGAGGCTACTCACAGCAGCGCGCGCCATACGAGGTGACGGTGCACGCGCTGGAGGAAGAGGTGGACGCAGACGGCAGCCATACGGTACGTTGGGTGAGGAGGGACGGCCGGAGCTTCGCCGACCGCGTAATGTTCTTGGGGTTCCCGACCAGCTTCGCCGTGGAAGCATCGAGGTTTCGCGGTGAGGTGGACGACGTCAGCGGCGGGTGGGTCTTCTTCCTACTGCGGAGGTTAGACTCAGAGATAAGCGGGCAGTCACTTCACTGCGTGTTCAGATACAGCCTCATCGACGAAAAGGCCAAGTTCATGGCGCGCCTGCCTCCGGAACTGGAACTGAACAAATACCGTAACTACGATGAAGCCTTCATGTGGCTCATGCCCCAGCCTGTCATTGCTCCCATCCAGGTTCTCATCGAGACCTAGCTTTCATATCGTTCTGCTATCTGAAGCCATATTCTGCTCATGCATGTTCATTCAGTGTCATATGCCATGCATGTTCATTTGAACGTTGCTACTACTTCCTAGTGTATTTTTTAATTCACTACTCGCAGCTTATACTTCAGAAACCATATATGACGTTTAATTCAACACGAATTTTAATTTCACCCACAAGTTTTGGTGATAATGTGTTGTTGGCATCGTCACAATTGACATGGTACGTATATAACCTACCTTGTTTTTTGGCCAGGTAATTCGCGAAAGGCTAGAGTCGCCAAACACAGGTGATCCCACTCTGAAAGTTAGCATCTTCCGCACGGAGAAACCGAAATATTCCAAAGAGCCTTCTATCAGTTTCAACGTGCGGAACCTGCCTCCGGGCGTGGATAGCTCTCGGCTACGCCATTTCTTTAACAAACATGGCAAAGTTTCCAATGTCGAGGTGACTTCAGAAGGAAAGTGGTGTGTAACCATGACCATGGCAGCATTATATAAACCGTATGAAGTCGAGGATGCCCTTGATGAGCTGGTATTAGATGGCTACATCCTGAAAGTTTGTGAAGCGACGATGGCGATGGAGGAGCTGTCTGTGGCTTCCTCCAGTGGGGCATTGGCAACCTCGTAAATATCAAGGGTCATGTCAATGAGTAGATTTATTGTTGATCGAAGACTTGTCTAAATATACATTTTGAAAGGGAGGAAGTATGTCTTAGCCTTCATTTGGTACCCCCCCCCCCCCCCCACTCGGCAACGACGAGAAGATCTAGTGGGGAGGTTCCTGCATCACGGCTTGGTGTCGACTCCTTGGCCATCCGGCTTCGTGCTGGCGGCCTGTCGCGTCTTGTCCTCCCTTGCATCGCCCCATGCGCCCTTTGGAGCTCGGCTACGTCGAGATGGGGTGGGATGGCGGCCTTCTTTTCCTGTTCGTGGAAGATCAAGTCGGCAGCGGGTTCGCGTCTTGGACAGACCTTGTTGTTCTGTCGACTCCTGTCGGCGGTGCGAGAATGGGGAGGCGCGAGTGCCGGTGAAAACCGAGCCGACCTCGGGTCATGGCGGACGACGAAGGCGTCTTATGCATCGTTCCCTTGTCAAAGGCATCGTCGGTGCAATTCTCGTCTTCTCTCTCGGGTTGCTCCAGGGAAAACCCTAGATCTAGATCTCCCAGATGCTTCACACCGTTCTAGCTCCTGAGGTCATCGTTTTGGAGCACGTACTAGCTGGAGGGACCAGACATTGAGCGGTGTTGGATCTATTGCGTCGACGATGACGGTTCTTGACATTGTGGTTGTCTTCTATATGAAGTGTGAATTTTGATCTCCCATTGTGTCTACATGTGAAAGCGAAAAGAATTAAAAATCTGTGGCAACACACGGGCAATAAGATGACATGTATCAATGCACGCGTATATATATTTTCTATTTAATGTTATTTTGTTGAACTATATACTATGTCCACAGACATGGTTAAACCATCTAGGTTTATTTTCGGCAATTTGCATGCGCGCGGTATTTTAATTTCCTCATAAAGTATGCACAAACTACAACCTTTCCTAGTAATGGACGTGACCGGCCATGGAGTAGGCACATGCATCTAGGGCTAGGGCTCTTAATTTATAATACGCTCCTGAATCTCCTTTTCTCACGGAGCAGCAGATCGCGATCGACCTACGTACGTAACCTGCTCTCTAATACCGCTTCTCGAATCGATTTCCAAACATGTCCACGCGGCGACGGTGGATCGATCTCCCGCCGGATCTTCTCGCCGTCGTCTCCGGCCGCCTGCACGACGCCGCCGAGTACGTCCGCTTCCACGCCGTCTGTAAACCATGGCGCGAGTCTCTACCCGCGTCAACCGCGCTCCGCCCTACCTTCTTTCCCTGGCTCGTCGCCCCGCCATCCACCCGCCGCTCCTTGGACATGAAGCTCCGCTGCATCTTTTCCGACACAACCTACCGCGCGGTGGCGCCAGCGAGATACAACTGGGTAGCTCGCCCCGACGGGACGGCTGTCTGGTTCTTCTCCGCTTCCCTCGAGAATAAGCTCGTCGATCCTTTCACCCGAGACGCCACAACCCTGCCGCCATTCGTAGGCGGTTATGGCATGACCAAGCATGAGATGGAGAACTCCGGAGGCGTCATGTACGGCGACGGCACCGTCTTCCTCTATAACTTCGTATATAACTTCGTCTATGAAGAAGAAGAATTGGTTGACGAGGACGGAGACATATTGGAGTCTATGGAGATGGTCGTGGAAGAAGCGTCCACCTCCTTCGGAGCGGCCATCCTTCCTCCCGGTGATACCGCGTGGAAGTTCGTCGATAGACTGTTTCATTTGCAACAAATGGGTGATACAGAGGACCTAAGGAAGCATTTATTCTTCGCCGCCTACCGCGTCTACGACGGCAAGACCTTGGTTCGTGTGGACCATAACAATGACACCTGCTGGAACCTCCTGCCACCGCCGGTCGGGGATCACGACGCAAGCCAAGCCAAGTGCGAGATGACGGGGAAAATACCGGAAGGAGAGGTCGCCGTCATAAGCGACTGGTACCTCGAGTCCAGCCACGTCCTTGAGTCCCGCAGCGAGCTGCTCCAGGTATCCGTACAGATCATCCGAAGCTCTACAAGGCAGCTGCCCGCGGCACACGAGGTGAGCGTGTCGGTGCACGCGCTGGAGGAAGAGGTGGACGCACACGGCAGACACACGGTACGTTGGGCGAGGAGGGAGGGGTGGAGCTTCACCGACCCGGTAATGTTCCTGGGGTTGCCAACCAGCTTCGCCGTGGAAGTATCGAGGAGGTTCCACAGCGACGTGACGGGCGGGTGGGTCTACTTCCTACAGCGCTGGTCAGATGCATACGGGCAATCACTTACCTGACCCCGTGTGTTTAGATACAACCTCATCGACGAAAAGGCCAAGTTCATGGAGGAACTGGTCGAGCACAACGAAGCGTTCATGTGGCTCATGCCCCAGCCTGCCATTGCTCCGATCCAAGTATTACTCACTGAACTCGCCTTCACTGAATTCTAAATTTTCAACACAGGCTAGAATTTTACTACTCGCAACTATACTTGAAAAATGGTGATGTATAATTCATTGATTCTACACGAACTTGTCACCCACTTGTGTTGGCTGTTGGTGTGATCATGTATTTTTAGCATCGTCACAAGTGGCATGGTATATATACATAACGTTGACAACTTGTTTTCTGAACAGGTAATTCGAGAAAGGCTGGAGTCGCCAAAGACAGGTGACCCTACTCTGAAAATTAGCATCTTCCGCATGGAGAAACCAAAACATTCCAATGAGCCTTTCATCAGTTTCAGCGTGTGGAACCTGCCACCGGGAGTGGATAGCTCTCGATTACGCAGCTTCTTTAACAAACATGGAAAAGTTTCCAATGCCGAGGTGACTTCGCAAGGTAAGGGGTGTGTAACCATGTCCATGACGACATTATATAAACCGTATGAAGTCCAGGATGCCCTTGATGAGCTGGTATTAGATGGCTACACACTGAAAGTTTGTGAAGCAACGATGGCAATGGGGGAGTTGTGTGTGGCTTCCTCCCTTGGAGCAGTAGCAACCCCGTAGCTATCAAGGGAATACACAATGGTTGACAAGGCATCATTTGTTTAATGCCTCCATGTCATCTTGACAAGAAAAAAAATGGTTTGTCATGGATTATCTCCTTGGTGTCATCTCTATCAGTAGAGGGGTTTTTGGTCAAACATGCATATTGAAAGGGATGGTATGCCTTTGCCTTCATTTGGTATTTGTGGTGCTTGTGCTAATGTATATTTTGGAACTAAGTTTGTTGAACAAACAAAAATTAATTTGCGCTGATATCTTTCGAAGATTTACTGAATACTTTTGTATTGAATTACATTTGATCCAGACCTAAACGCTCCAGCGTTACCGAGCTGGGGGTGCGCTACACTCAAGTTGCGGTGCCCATCTACTTCATTCCTCTCCCAATCTAGTTACCAAAGAAAACGGACTTCCAGGCTCAGTTCCCTAGTTGCGTGAGATCTCCTGTAGGGGAAGTTTTAAAACGATTGTAAGAATATAGCAATGTCTACGCAGCAAAGGATAAAAGGGATCCCGAAATCTCAACAGTTTAGGACATTCTAAATAGGTTCCTGTAAGAGCTAAAGAAAATGTGGAATATGATCGAATACAAAATGTAGGGAGCCAACTGCCAAGTCGTAAATTCAAGTTGATATTTGCAAGGCCTAAGAACACTAATCAATATAAAAGCCGAGTGTCCAACTTTTTACAAATTGAGGATATAGTTAGTGACGTACCCACATAGCCTCTTGCAGATTTTTCGCTTCACAGTTGTTTGCGAAGTGCTCGCATACAGGCTTCAAACAACAGAAATTGGTACAATCAGAAAATTTGTTTCCAATACGAAATCGGTCAAAGCCGTCGCCATTTAATTAAGCACAATGTTCAAAGCAAAACAGGTTACAAAATACCAATGCACAAAACATGAAAAATATATCCTACGAACCTCCTATCTACGACATTTGATAAAACTATTTATCCAATTCAAACCCTATAACAACGCATAGTATATGTGTTCAATTATATTCATATATGTACTGTGCAAAGAAGAAAGAAACAGAGGCACTTATAACACAGATGGGTGCTATCTTTTCCTGTATGTACATTGTGCATAAGATCACATTTTAACACCCAATTTTATGTGCGCACATAAGATAACATGTAAAAGTTCCCTAGTTTTCTTCAGCATGTTCTGAAATGTACATATGTGCTAGTGAACATCATGGTTGTACAGCCCATTGGTAGGAGCTTAACATGACAAGATCCAATTGAACATTGACAATGCGTCATATTAGTTCACCAAATGTGCCTACTTAGGCGACTTACCAATGTAAAACAAAAAAAAAGGCTAGAATTCGGGTTATGTGGCCCTAGACTATTTTTGCCGAGTTATTTCTACTAGAAGGATAGGTCTAGTGCTTCCTTGGAGGAAATTAGGGATGGATGTAGCAAGAAAATATTACCTTCAGAATCTTACTGAGTGCTTCTGTCAGGGCCAGCTTCACCTCACCAGCATGCAGAGCACCACTTTCATAATCAGTGATAAGCTCTTCCATGTTCTGAAACGTCCTACACATAGATAAAACAAGTGGCATCAAGATGAATTATAGCAATCCTTTTGCACTGCCCAGCCGCTGACCAGAACCTTTTTGGCACATAATTATCTCATGCTTGATTATTTGTTTAGTGTCGCTTGCTTGGCTACCAAATGCAGAATGACTCAGTCATATAATTGTTTTTGTACAGATGAATTGGTTCAGGAGAAAACATGTAAAAGTGCTACGACCACCGATGTTGGAGCTCTATCATAAGCCAAACTTTCTTTAGTTTGACCAAGTTTATAAGAAAGGTACCAACATCTACAAAGCCATATTAGTTTTATCAAATCCACCATTTATTATAGTTTCATAATATACTTATCTGCTATTATAGATATTGGTATCTATTTCTACAAATTTGGTGAAACGTAAAAAAAAATACTTAGCACAAAGCTACAACATCTTATAATTTGAAAAAGGGGGTACTTTGTAACCACCTCAAAGGAAGAACAAACCCCTCGCTAACAAATTTGTACTAACTGCATACTGACAAATGATCCAAGTCCTTCGTACTTGCACATACTTCATCACATCTATGACGTATATATGTACCCTTTCAAAAGGATGTAAACCTACAGCAACGAGTAACATTATTCAGAGAGAAATATTACCTGCTACCACCGTTCTCTTCCTTCCTGAGTACCTCAAAGTATCCATACCACGGAAACACAATATATTTGATGTACTCCAAACATGGGTTGCCTTCTGTAACTTTCGCAGGACAGAAAGCTTTGCTTAGTTTGTCACATAAATTAACCTGAAACAGAGAGATCTTAGATGGAGAGCTCACAACTGCCCCAAAAAATGCATCCAAATATCAAAAATCCATGAAGTACAGCATACGTCATATCTCTAGTATAACAAAGTCCACTTTCAGGACTCGACAATTGCTTAACAAAGTCACACAACGTCAAGACTCCTGTAGGATAACTATTCAACTGGCATGTTGGGCTTAATTAAATGAAGCAAAAAAATGTAATGGTCATAATCTTGAGGAAAAATCAGACTCCTATTTAGGATGCTTTATTTCATTCAAGCCCCTCTTTTCAATTGAAATGGGTTAACAGTAGGGCATACATTTTTTTTCAGTTTCAGTAGAGGAAAAGGATCGGCAGGATGTGCAATGCTTTGGCGAGTTCATTAAAAAAGAAGGCGGACGTACTTGATCTGATATAATTTGCCATTCCCTCCTAGGAGGTTGTAACCAAAAACTTCTTTCTGTTCAATCAAAAGAAACGCAAGGCTTTTGCGTTTTCTCGAAAAAATGTTGTTTATGCGTTCAGTTTTTATTATTCTGTATGGTGTGTGGTTGACGTAGCATGGTTCTTGATTGTTGACGGACAGCTTTACTTTTCACTTTTCAGTTAATTCAGCACTGAAGTTTCAGTAAAATTATTCGACAAATATGTGAATTCTAGGGCTACATGACCCAATTTGACCGGAAAGTCAAGACTGATAGTAAAAAAATCTATTAGCATAGCTCAGAATCTAATTTGCCCACAGTGTTCTTCATTTTTGAAATCTCGATATCCTAATTAAATTTTGATTCGGTCTGACAAATAGCCTGGGAGGAATTACAATGGTTGTTTCTCCACTTTTGTTCTTTTTCGTATTAAATAAGTTTACAACATAAAACGACTTATTGAATAGCACTCAGCAGTCTTGAAAGAATAAACTTGACCATATATATTTTTGACTGTGATACCGTAGTAATTATTTATGTTGCATAACTAAAAAGTATCTCTAGTGACACTGTCAATTCTAAACATTTACATGTATAGAAGATAATGTCGAACTTCAGAAAAATTTGTAGTATTCCTATCTCTTTTGGGAAACAAATGTACTAGCTAAACAGGTAACTTGATAGGACCTTTGACTGTTTGTGATAACATATTCCATTCATTGAAAGGCTTGGGGATAAATAGTTTGAGAATGCAAAACTGTACTCAGGACAAATAAAACTAGAATAAGCACAACAGGAACCATCTGGATGGCAGACGAGTACCTCCCGATCTTCCATGAAGATAGCCCAAGCTGGATCTCCATTCTTAGCAAATTCAGGGTGTTCTATTAAATTGGGGAGCTTATCTGTACACCAAGTCAAGGATATATGTGTGTGTTTTCAACATCAAAAAAGATTTAGTAAATGCACATGCAAATGGAAACTAAAGGCTGAATAAGGATACTATGGGACAGAATAATAGGTCTATTTTCCAGCTCCATGCCTTTACAGTACTGTCTAATTAGCTTGTTGTGAAGATCATCTTCATGATCCATGGACAATAGCCATATGTCTGCCTGAAATATTTATAGAAAAGTTCTATTACAGACATTACAGAAATATCCTTAAATTGCACTACCAAAGGCATCCTTCGTATTTGTGTACTGATCCAGATATAAAATCTTGGTTCTAAAGCAAAGCATGGTTCATCCATGACAACTTTGTTAAAACAAAGCTGATTACGGAGCATGGGAATATAAGAAAACTAAAACTTACACAAGGTAAAATTTTAATCCCTTGGAAAAAATAAGAGTAAAATGAATAACAGCTAATGTATTACGAGTTTAGTTCTGCGTAACCCCTTTTCGGCCTATAAAATGTTTATAAACGAGTAGAAGTGATGCAGTAAGCGTCTACGAACTTGGCAGGTGTTTGCAGAATAAAAGCCCACATTTAGGTACATTATGCTGTTTAAGTCAGACAATCTAGTGCAAACCCTACCACCTAAGCAGCTCACTGCAACCTTGGCGTACATGGCTGCCTAAACAATATAATATAAAATGAGCTGTACAACTTGCACAAGTCTGCCAAGTTCCAAGACCAGTAGCACATTTACTCTTACTGAAACACTTCGGGTTCAATTTTGAATGATTGATGGAGAAAAAATATGAACTTTCAGTCATTTAGATCCTCTGGATAACTGTTCGATACATGAAATCCCTAATTAGTGGGCACTTTAACTCCGAACTATGGCTAGTCTGGTAACTGCGGTGCGGCGCTGTGCTGTGTAGCATACTAGCATGGCACGCCAAAGCTGCCATCTAAAAGCAGTTATGAAGAATCTAGTATCTCATCGTCTAAACATATCAAGATTTAACTAATTATCTTTTCATATTCTAACTACTCGCATATCTCTTTCTAATTTCCAATTAGAAATAAGTATATAAGATTACAATTCATAAAACAACTATAACTTGGCAGACTTTATGCCTCATAACTTGGTATACCAAATAAGAGCAATCGACAAGGGCTTTCCGATATCACACCCAGGATAAACAATTTCTCCCCCAGAGCTTTGGGGCCCATTTTGTTCGGGGTTAAGGGGTTAGAAACTTAACCTGCTAAATGCCCTTACGTTAAGCAGAGTTAAATTAACACGGTCAGAACCCTGTAAGCATCCTAGACTAGGTTTACAATAATAAATAGAAGGGTAAGGCGGTACATTTATTTCTACTAAACGTTTTTATTCTTAATTCCCCTAATGTAACCAAGTAGTAATTTTGGCTAATCGGGTTTGTGCCCAAACACATTATCAGGGTTAAGTTAACCAGGCCAGGTTAAGGTTAGCTAACCTAGCCATCTAGGCTAGACTAAATCTAGCAAACAGTACTTTTGAAATTTATGGCCCTCTTGCTGCATTTTTGTTGGAACATATTTTGTTGCTACAACATCCCCTCACTTTTATTACTCTATCCTTAATTGTGAAAAGTAAAGTTCAAGGAAGGTGATATAGTGCAAATGTTACTGAAATTAACAACATACGATGAGCATGTTAGTATACTATAACCAACCTTTTGGAATAATACACCAGCACAGTGCACGCAAGGGTTAAAGAGTGTTGAAGCCGCCACATCTTCGGCGTCACATGAATCAACAAGATCTTCGTTAAGAATGTATGGATCCACGATTCCACAACACCTGCTCCTTAAACAACTTAATTTAATTTTCCCAACAAATGATCTGATAACGTAATACTCAGAGGGTTTGTAAATGAAACGAAAATTGGAAAAGTGTAAACATAGGAATACCTTATTATCGTCCTCAAAGTATTATTTCTGGAAATATCCATGACAAGTGCCCAGTATTCATCTGAATGGCCATTTATTTCATCTGACAGCCATATGAACTCTACCCCGTTAAGTTCCAAGCCAACTGCTTTCCATATCTCAATCATGTAAAATCCAATAGTCCGAATTTTGGTTAGATCACCATCGAATTTGTTCTGTATACGAGCAAACCAATCTGCCATCAAGATTTTAACTCTGCAACCAGCTTTAACCATCTTCCTAACATTCATCACCATCATGATCCCCTGCAAGACGATAACAGATAAAATATGAATCACTGTGCAAACATAATTCGTATGTGAACAGTACCCACTCCGAAGTATTATTAAAAGTAAGCGGAAAATTAAGTATAATCACAGTCCGGACTGTGCATAAATGACAGGTAGACAATTATATAGTACATCGTTACCTCATGGCAAGAATCTATAATTACAAATAATACAACGCCTCCTCCACTCCCCATGAAAATGACAATACTCTAAACTTGGCACTGACAAATATGTTGCTAGTGCCTCAGTCACCTACCCAAAATAAAGTTTCTACCAAGTAATTATCTTATAGCACAGCACATGTTCCCATCAAACACCTTCGGCTCCATTCATTTAAATCCACATGATTACCGAAGTAAGACTCCTATCTTATGCTTATCTGAATTATTCTGACACCCATTTGTTTACACATCTGAGAATTACAATTGGGAAGACAAGGAAATTGAGGACAAGATGTAATCCCATGTATGCAAAACTATGTAAAATTTTCCAAATTGTGCAACATAATAACTCTGATATCCTTTTTTTCCCTCAAACAGGCACCCAAATGTGTGTCATTTCTATTGAGAAGAAAGCGGCAAGATAGCACAAATTGACCATCGTTTACAGAGATCTACGATACAATTACTCTGATATCATTTCTTAGAAAAAACCGCACCAAATATTTTGAGAAGTTTTTAGTAGCTTCGTGGAAGATAAAGTAAATCTTCTGTTACCATACCTGGGCAATGTGTACGCAAGGGGAGGGATCACACCAAACATAGCAAACAGGAGCAACGTTCTTGTCCAGTATCCTCTTAACATCATCCTCGTCAGTGCTCTCCAAGCCGATGCTCCTAATTATTGCAAACCTCTCATCCAAACTCATCCCGACAGCATTCCTACACACAAAGTCAATCCATAGACCATTCGCCCAAATTTTCAGTCCAACATTAGTTCTTTGAAGTTACGCTCTTACCATTCCGTGCAGATTGTCGCATCTTCCATGGGAACAAAACCGGGTTGCAAACGCAGTCCACTTCGTATATAAAATATGTATACAACAGCAAGTACACGACAAGCTGTTAACAGCAAGTACATATCATTATAATCACTAAATCAGAAAGACCATGACTTCATCCCAAATAAAACAAAGACCTTTCTTTTCTGTTTAAATCATGGCGTTGTATAATACTACATCGTAGTTTATTATGTACCACGTTCATGTGCTTTAACTTGATAAACACAAAAAAGGTCTTTTGGAATGGTCAATCACAGCGCTGTTATTGTCTAACTAGTCGGAAAATTGACCTTGTTAAGGTCCAATTAGTTGAAATAAGTTGTCTGATGCAGTTTACATTTATCGTAAATAAGGAAAATGATATGCTGCCGAGCCTGTCACTAGAGCAACATTAAACGATGCAATTTCATCAAGGTTAATTTGAACGCACGCTATATGAAACGCAGTAGTCAGCAAGCGAAAGAAGACAGTAAGAAAATTCAGTCGAGCTCTGTACTCGTATTATCTACTATACTTGTTAGAGTCACAAAAACGGCGTGATTTAGAAACACAAGGAATACTTCAGACATACTGGGGAATGAGCCTTACAGACAAGAGAAATCCATCCGCAAGCGGGGTCGATCTAGGGCTGGAGGGAACTTGAGGTGCTGACCTGTGGTACGGCTTGGTTCCCTGGCAGGAGAAAGAAGGTGTGACGTCCTCCGGGGCAGCGATGGTCGCCGGAACGCCGTCGGCCGGGTGGTAGCTGCGGAACCGTCGCCGGCTCGCCGCCCTTCTGATTCTCGCGGTTGCGCAGCTACCAATTTTTTTGGCGCACGATTTCGCCACCGCTGTTTCGCCCGGACAGCTCGGCCAAATTTAGACGGGGGCGAGCCTACGTTGGCGTCTCAGGAGTCAGGCCCGATGGGCTTCACCATAATTTTGGTAGGTCTTGTTCTGGTAGGCCCGGTGCTTTCTTTTCTACCGGAATACTGCGCGAAGATAATCCGGCACCGCCGTGGCAGCGACGAGCGCGAGATGTGACGGCTGCCAGCTTGGTTCTTTCCTAGTATCTTTTTTACTAAATGCACCTACAGCTAACCTTCAGCTTCATATAACTTTCGGCCACATATAGCCCTCTTCAAAACCGTCATTGGATTAGGCGTTCTGAAAATCTTAAAGATCCTAATTTTTTTTAATACACTTTGGCTTATCCTGAGTCAGAGAATCGTAAAAATTTCTAATTCATTTGAGATAAGCCATTTGATATGCCGATTTCAATCTCAGAGGGTCTGAGAATTTCAGAATACGCCACCTTGGGCGGCAGTGAAATGAAGACTTCGAACGACTTGAGAGGGAGATGATATGTGATTCTTAACTTGTGTGTCAAAATGTTTCCGCTAGAAATTTTGGTCCTATTGAATATAGATAGCGATGCATGGAAAAAATGGAAAGATCTGTATCGCCATAAATGAAAATTTTCGTGGTCATTTCACCAGAGCACGCCGTATCGTTTTCACTTTCACAAAATTATGTTCCCGTATTTCGAGTCCATTTCCTTTTTTGCGAAAAATTCTAAAAAATTCCATTCTGTTTTTATCCCTAGTCCGAGCCATGGCGATGTCACAGCCGGCGACCTTGACTTTCTTTCCTCCATCTCAACCCTGACCATCTTCTTACCCCGGAAAAGAAAACGAATACACAGATTGTAATCGAGTTGGCTCAGTAAAAATCTCCCTCGTAATTTTTGAATCAAGGTTTACCTGCGAGTGCTGCTAATCTCGTGGACACCGACATATGCAGGAGGAGGCAGTATCGGAGTTGGCTGGAGTTTGCACTGCAACGCCAGCACGTGTCTCTTGCGTCGTCTTTTTTCTCCGGCACAACCACGTGTCAACTAGAGAGCCGCTTAAAGTGCGTCGCTGCGCCGCTCCATACACACACTTGCCGCTTCGATCTGCTGTAGTCCAAACCTCCGAGCTGCGGCTTGTTCAGAGCACGCAAAGTAGACACGCGACGATGTCGGTGAGCCTCGCGAAGGCGTCGTTGCCGTGGCGCTGCGGCACCGGCACTGCTGCAGCAGCGGGGAGTACCTTGCGTTCTAGCCTGCGCCGGCCGGCGTACACCGCTGGGCGTGCCGGCGTCCGGTGCAGCGCCACGACGCCGCCGGGGTTCCCCCCGGGCCCGTCGCCGGAAGAGGTGCCGGGCACGGCCCGCCCGCCGGAGGAGATGCCAGGCACGGCCCGTCCGCCGGAGGAGCTTCCGAGCATCGACACGCCGCCGGAGTTCGAGCCGCCCCCGGTCGTGGACGTGCCGACGCCGGACACTCCTCCCGGCCCGGGGCCGTCGATACCGCCGCCGCAGACGCCGGAGATCCCGAACGTGCCGCCCAACACAGAGATCCCGCCATGGTCAGCGCCGGAGATCGACCCGCCGCGCGCGCCGCCGGAGGTGGTGCCCCCGCAGCCGTCCGACGTCCCGCCTCCCGTCGTGTAGTGTTTGCTGTTGTCCCATCTGGCTTTGGAAAATGTCGATGTAAAATGTTGTATTTCGCATACACCTCCTTTTAGGATGATGGATAAATAAAATCGGAACGGCCGCGTGTGCCGTCGTGTTACGAAGTGGTGCATCTGGGTGTCGTGTGATACAAGGTCGAGGTCCTTCTTCTTGAGCTTCGGTTCGAGCGTGTGTTTGCTCTTGTTGAAAGCAAGATCAGGTTCGCTTCTGAAGATGCCTGTGCTCGGGCCACGCGCCACGGAGACCGTGCGACGTTTCGCTTTGGTCCCGCCGTTGTCGGGCGCGCCCACCCGTGGACCCGCACGCGGCGCGGTTCTCGGCCATTCGGCCTGGGCCAGGCAGAGTCATTCCGGACATTTCGCCATTTCATTTTCGGTGTATTGTGGGCCTTTTCTGGGCTGAGCCGTATAGCCTGATATTGCTTGTCAGACTGCTCAACGTTTTACCCCCGGCCTAGCCCACTGCCCCGCCATGGGGCGGCCTTTCCTTTGGGATACTCTGATCTACTGTATCTTCGTAGCGGAGCAGGGCGAATCCTATACATCGCCCATTGGTGACGCTTTTTTTTTTTTGCCCGAAGGATCAACTTTTTTGGAGAAAATGACAAAAAACCACCACAATTGAACACAAGACGACGATGAACCACCACCTTAGGGTTTGTTGACACATAAATACCAATATTGAGACCATGTTGTGACGCAGAGCACTAATTCGTCTGTTTAAACCTGCTAACACGTTTTCTGACAGTTTGGCCCCACCTGTCGGGTCTACGTGGCAGAAAAAAACAAGTCAACACTATCTTTTCTTTTCTTTTTTCTTTCTCTTTTTTTCTTCTATCTCGTCGCCCTCCTCCACACCGCAAGTCAACACCAATTGCCGCCGCGCGCCGGCCATTCCCGACCTGGAGCAGTCCGTGCGGGGGCTGCACACCCCGCCGGCGCCGCCGCCGCCGCCGCCGCGGCTCGAGGTCCAAATCCGGCCGGCGCCAGCGCCGCGCTCGAGCCCAAAATCCGGCCGGCTCCGTCGACTAAATTTCAGATCGAGCTGATGTTTGTTGGGAACATGCTCTGCAGTTCCCGCTGCTGAGCCGGAGCGGCGTGCTGCAGCGTCTGATCAGCGAGTACCATCCAGACTCATCGGACGACGGCTGCATGTGCACGCTGCAGCTGGACGACATCCCGGGCGGAGCCAAGGCATTCGAGCTGGCGGATCGCTTCTGCTACGACGTCAAGATCGAGCTCAACGCGCTGAACGTGGTGAGCCTCCGGTGCGCCGCTGAGTACCTGGGTAGGACGGACGACTACGCGGAGGGCAACCTGATCACGCAGGCGGAGTCGTTCCCGGGCCTCAAGCGCAACCCGATCTGCCCTCTGCCGCCGGCCGCGCCTCGACTGGCTCGCGTCCCGGCGACCTCGGCCCGTGCGCGCCCCGGCGACCTACCACCGCGCGCCTCCGGCGACCCACACCAATGCACCTTCCCCGGTCATCCGCGTGGTCAACGCCGCTGCCCACCGGACGGTTGTCGCGCCGCCCTCCTCCCAGCACGGTGAAGCGGCTACCGCCATGCCCACCTCCACCGTTGCTCTGCCGCGATGTGGAGCTTGCCGGCGTCCCGGCCCTCTGCTTCCCGACGCGTGACCCACCTTCCCAGCCCTGCCCCCGCCCTCTGCTTCCCCGGCGCTGGCCCCGCCTCTGGCTCCCATTGCCGCCCCCGCCCTCTTCTTCCCGACACGGGCCACGCCTCCTACTTCCTCAGCGCCGCTCAATCCCAAATAGGGGAGTCGACTTTGCTGCCCACGGAAGTCCACAGCGTGGCTCCCATCTCCCTGCACTAATACGCCGATGCGGCTCCTCCAATAGCCTCCTCCTTGCCCATTCTTACAGTGGCGGACGCCGTCCGGCGGCGCGGTGCGGCTCGGCGACCTCGAGCGCGGCGGCGGCATGAAGCTCCTGGAGCGGGCGCCGACGGGCGTCGGCCACGCGCGGGCGAGCGCGAGCCCCGGCCAGCCCCGAGCGTGGGCGCGGGAGAGCGTCAGCCATGTGCAGGCGGGTCGCCGGTGAGCTCCTAGCTGCCTAGTACGGACTCCCCTGCGTGTGTATGTTGACCAGGCCGTCCTCTTTCTTCCCCTTGCTCTTTTTTTTTGCCACGTAGGCCTGACGGGTGGGTCCTATTTGCCAGAAACATTATTAGGAAGTTAGCAATGAGAGATTAGTGCTCTGCGTCACACCATGGACTCAATAGTGGTATTTATGTGTCAACAAACCCTAAGGTGGTGGTTCATCGTCGTCTTGTGTTCAATTGTGGTGGTTTTTTGTTATTTTCTCACTTTTTTGGCTGTGCCCATTTTAGATAGCGAGAGAGATAGCGACGGACGACTGCTTCGCCCAGTGCTTCTTCTTCCTTTTTTTTTCGTTCCGTTTTTTCTTTTTCTTTTCTTCTGTTTTCCTTTTATTTTTATTTTTGTTTTTATTTCAAAAAAATAAAATTCGAAAAAGTTCAAATTAAAATTTGTTCAGATTTGAATTTGCGGAAATTCGAAATTTGTTCAAATTTAAAATTGTTCTGATTCGAATTTTGTTCTGATTCGAAATTTGTTGAAATTCGAATTTTGTTCCGATTTCGAAATTTGTTCAAATTCAAAATTAGTTTGGATATTAAAATTTGCTCGGATTTAAATTTTGTTCAAATTCGAATTTTGTTCTGATTCGAATTTTGTTCAAATTCGAATTTTGTTCCGATTCTAATTTTGATCAAAAAGAAAATTGTTTCAATTTTAAAATTGTTCCGATTCAAAATTTGTTCAAAATAGAAATTTGTTCAAATTCGAAATTTGTCCCTATTTTGAAATTTGTTCCGATTCAAATTTATGAAAATTGTTTAGATTTTGAAAATTGTTACGATTTTGAAAATTGTTGAAATTTAAAAAATGTTCCAATTGAATTTTTTTTTAAATTTGGAAATTGTTCAGAATTCGAAAATTGTTCCGATTTGAAATCTGTTCAAATTAAAAATTGTCCCGACTTGAAAATTGTTCAAATTCGAAATTGTTGATATTCGAAACTGCTCATATTTTATTTTTGTTCAGATTTTAAGATTTTCAAATTTATAATTGTTCAAATTTGAAAACAGAAGAAAATAACGAAAACAGAAAACTGTACCTTTTATATTGGGCCGCTTCAAATTCGGCCCATGAAGGAGCTCGCTTCAGGCGACGGGACGCGGAAGGGTTGCCTGAAGGCGACGTACAGCATCTCCCGCGGAGCAGCACGCACCCGCTAGCACGACCTAGCCCACTGCCCCGCCGTGCAACTGCCAGCGCGTCTATTCAGCCAAGTCCAGTGTGGAGATACGTTGAATGACTGGGATCAATTGACACCGGTGACTTCCGAAAATGCTTAAGGAAATAGTGCTTGTGCTAAGCTAGTGACATCATCGGTCTAGCAAACTCAATGTGCAACCATAGTAAATGACCCCGATGACTCATTTTTCTAGCTCCGCCCCCAGTCGTCCAACATGCTTGCCAATGGACGCCACCACCGGTCGGCGCCGGCCGACAATCCGTTGCGTAGGTTAGCGGCAAAACGTGTACGCCCTCCTCTCTTGTCGCTCGCTTTCTGGGTCTGGCCTGTTTCAGTCAGTGGCAACTCTTCCGGGAAGAAAACAGTCGACCGAAGACGATCTTGCAGGAGAAGAAGCATACTCGCCATAGACGGGTCAGTGACGTCCCCGACGAGACGAGGCCTGGACCTCAACGGAGATGGGTGGGGTTAGAGGGAAGGCTAGGCAGCAGTGGCTGGAGCCTCGTCAATGGGCCTGGCCCAGCATCTCCTCCTTCGACGTCCCATGCTCCCTGAAGCAAAACGTGTAGAATAGGAGCTCCCGCGCCGGCTGGCTCGACGGAGAATCCACCGGCATTATATTGTACGTGTAAGGTCTTTGACTAGTTTTTTTTCCGGCCCACCTAAAACAAGATACTCCTCCGTCCGCGAACGCGAATAAGTGCGTTTATCTTTTGTTTGTTAAGTCAAACTTATTAAAGGTTGACCAACTTGTAGAGAAAAGTGTCGACATTTATCTATCTCTACTATATAATACGAGTAACCGTGGCGGTCGTACGTCTCGCTTCGTACGTCGCCTGCCGGTTATACGTCTTGCCACGGCCCAGCAACGTCGCACGCACGGCCCAGTAAAAATGCAATCGGAAAACACTACAACACGTAGGACACCGAATACTTAGTACGTCGGGCAGCAGCGATAAAAAAAGAGTCCGGATCGGTACTCAGCTCACCTCGTCGGGTCGTCGCGTTCCTGTTGCGGATGCGAATCAAGCCAAGCCTGCTTAAACGTACTAGCCAAGGCCATGGCCCATGGGTCCCGTCACATGGGCGTTTTGTTTTTACTTTTCTGGACTTGATGCTTCACACGCTGCTTGGATGCAACAAAGCATAGAATGCACACAAGCGTATCTCAAAATCTTTGCATTGTTGCATTTTAAGTCGGGGTTTGCACTTTCAGGTAATTCATAAATGTTAAGAATATGTAAAATACATATGTAGTAATTTTATCACTACCTGATATTAAATGTAGGAATGTTTCATTAATATGTTTTTGCATTTTATACCCTAAAAAAGGTGGCGTGGTTTTTTTGGCCTTCTTATTTTGTCTTTTCCCCGCACTCACCTCTGTGCACAAGCCAAGAACGATCTGGCGCACGCTGATATGGACGGCGCCGCTGATCTTTTATTTCTCCTCGCGCTTCTTTCCACACGCGGCGGACGGACAAACGAGGTCTTGCAGTATGCAGGGGCTGTTGACCTATTCGTTCTCCTTGCACTCCTTGCAATGCACGACGGGCTACGACGCTATGTGGATGTTGTTCACGACACTCCGTAGGACCCCAGCCCCACCATCTCACATACCGCCTCTGCGTTTTCGCCCGACGCCTGTGCGAGTCTTTGCAGTGGAAAATCGCCTATCACAATCTCCTCCTGTCTTACAGGCTTCATGTCAGGACACGAGTTTGACGAGATGCGCATAAGTTCAATCAGGTCTGGTTAGTCAAAACCTACTTAGTTGCAACATTGTTTTCATGATTTCCTTGGTGCTGTGGCAACGTTTATTGTTCAGAAAGTAAGTGATGTCTTTATCTTTCAATTTTCAAAAGATTGTTGTATAGTAAAATATGTAAGAGGAATATAATTATAATTAAATCAGTTGGAACATATTTTACATCAGTTGCTAGGCATGCACATTTTGCTACAGGGCATCAAAACAAAATTGTGATGCTCCGTAGCAACGCACGGGCACTTTGCTAGTACTATTAAATCTGAGCAGGGGTTCAATGCGTGCGTGGTATGGTACGTCCTTTTGGATTTGCTCTCCGCGCTCACAAAAATTACCCACCTTTGCCACCCATAAGTCATACCCATTCGTTTTTCGGTATTTACGTACGAATTGCCACCCATAAGTCGTACCAATTCATTTTTTCTCCTGTAACTCTAGAATGTTCCGGAATATTCTAGAACCCTGTGGAAGGTTCCGGTATATAAGTCGTGCCTACTCGTTTTTCCTCATGTAACTTTAGAATGTTTCAGAATATTCTAGAAACTTGTGTCTAGAATGTTTCAGAATATTCTAGAAACTTATGGAAGGTTCTGGTATATAAGTCATACCTACTCGTTTTTTTTTCTCCTGCAATTTTACAATGTTTCGGAAAATTCTAGAAACATGTGGAAGGTTCCAGAGGTTCCGGTATTTTACATATTACCACCCATAGGTAAGTGGTACCTATTCTTTTTTTTCCTACTGTAACTTGAGAATGTTCTGGAATATTCTATAACCTTGCGATATTTACTTACAAATTGCCACCCATAAGTTGTACCTATTCATTTTTTCCTCCTGTAACTAGAATTTTCCAGAATGTTCCGGAATATTGTAGAAACTTTTGGAAGGTTTCGGCTTGTCTTCTATTAAACAGCCGGTTATCTCCTAATCGTTAATTAGACAGGGAGACCCTTAATTCGGTCCCGGATGAAAAAAACCTACAACATGAAAGTTGTTCGTTTTTTCAAGACGAACAACTTTGTCTTCTACGTCATGTCGATCCCAGTTAATTTACTGCCTCAAATCTGGCTAATACGAACGGGTCGGCTCTACAAAACAGTGACGATCTAGATTAACTACCGATCGTTAATTAGACAGAAAGACCCTTATTTCGGTTTCGGATGAAAAAACGTACAAAATGAAAGTTCTTCGCTTTTGCAAGGTGAATAACTTTGTTTTTATGTGATTTTGATCAAAGATAGTTTACAGCCTCAAATCTGGCAATTACGTCCGACGGACGACTCCCGAGCGAGTATGGCTAATACCAAGGGACGACTCCCGACCGGGGACAGCTGAGACCACCAGACGACTCCAGGATGGGACGGCTAAGACATCAGAGTTTACAGCCTCAAATCTGACAATTACATCCATGTTGTGACACGTGTCCAGACACGTGTCATGACATTAGTCAAGTGTTGCCAAGGGCGTGACATGTGTCCGGCCACGTGTCATCACGACGACTAAGTGTTGCCAATGGCGTGACATATGTCTGGACACGTGTCACGACACCGACCAAGTGTTTCCAAGGGCGTGACATGTGTCCTAGCACGTGTCACGCCACCGACCAAGTGTCAAGGGCGTGACATGTGTCCGGACACGTGTTTTGGCTGGGCCTATCTCCTGGTGTCATGGCGTGTTGCTTGCCAGCTGGTGGCGTACGTGTTACTCTCCACCGTACATGAGGGATTCCACATAGTTCGTGCGCGGACACGCACCACGATTTATTGGGTGTGTCCCCTTTCTTCGGGCTATATTAGGTCGACTGGTTCTTGTTGATGAGCTCCGGATTGTGTCTGCTTGCTTTCTTCCCTTTAGTTTCTCTCTGTGTGCTTCGTGTTTTGTTCTTCGTGTTCTCTTTGTTTTGTTCGATTCGTTGCTTTTGTGCGGTTTTTCTTTTGTAGTTTTTTTTGGCTTCCTTTTTTTTGTGATGAGTGGTGCGTCCTCCTTGGCGTGGTGTCCTTCGGGTGGCCGGATGCCTCGGCCGGGGTGGGCGTGGTTCTGTTGTTATTGGGACCGGTTATGGGGTCCGGCCACCTTTGTTTGCTCTACGTGGTCGTTCTTTGATGACGTGAAACACACGTTCGTTGGGAGACCCCAAGAGGAAGGTATGATGTAGTCAGCAGCAAGTTTTCCCTCAGAAAGAAACCAAGGTTATCGAACCAGTAGGAGCAGCAACTCTTCAGAAGGTTGTCAACGGCGCCAGAAAAATAGCTGTCGCAGGGAGTCTGGACTGTTGACGTGGAATCTGCACACAACACAATCAAACTACTTTGCCCCAACGAAACAGTGAGGTTGTCAATCTCACTGGCTTGCTGAAAACAAAGGATTAAACGTATGGTGTGGAAAATGAGTATTAAATTGCAGAGAATGAAAAAGGAACAGTTTGCAGTTTGTGGTTGTTTAATCAGTGTAAAAGAATGGACCGGGGTCCACAGTTCACTAGTGGTGTCTCTCCATAAAAGATAACTAACATGTTGGGTGAACAAATTACAGCTGGGCAATTGACGAATAGTGAGCGCATGACAATGCATATACATGACATGTTGACTACTATGATATTTAATTGGGCATTACGACATAATACATAGATCGTTATCCAACAGCATCTATGACTAATAATCCACCGCCGGGTTGTCATCCGAGTCCCCCGTTGGTATTAAGTTGCAAGCAACGGATAATTGCATTAAGTAAAGTGCGTAATGTAAACAAACACATATGCCGTGGACATAGCATCGTTAGGTTATCCCTAGTGGCAACAGCACATCCACAACCTTAGAACTTTCTGTCACTGTCCCAGGTTAAACGGAGACATGAACCCACTATCTAGCATAAATACTCTCTCTTGGAGTTACAAGCATCTACTTGGCCAAAGCATCTACGAGTAACGGAAAGCATGCAAGATCTTAAATAACATATAAGATAGATTGATAATCAACTTGACATAATATTCAATATTCATCGGATCCCAGCAAACACAACATGTAGCATTACAATAATATGATCTTGATCATGTAGGGCAGCTCACAAGATCTAAACATGATGGCACAAAGTGGAGAGACAACCATCTAGCTACTGCTATGGACCCGTAGTCCAAGGATGAACTACTCACGCATCACTCCGGAGGCAGGCATGGCGATGTAGAAGCCTCCGGTGACGATTCCCCTCTCCGGCAGGGTGCCGGGAAGAGGTTCTGAACCCTCCCGAGCTAGGGTTGACGACGGCGGCGTCTCTGGAACTTTTCGTGGATATTTGCTCAGGTACTTAGGGTTTTCGCGTCGGGGGGAATAAGTAGGCGAAAGGGCGGCGGCCGGACCCCCGAGGGGCCCACACCACCCAGGGCGCGGCAGAGGGGGGCCCGCGCCCTGGTGCGTGTGGCCTCCTGGTGGCCCTCCTCTGCTGCTCCTTCGCTCCGTCAGGCGTGTTCTGGAAAAATAGGCACCCCCGTGTAGTTTCGTCCAATTCCGAGAATATTTCCAGACTAGCTTTTCTGGAATACAAAAACAGCAGAAAACAGGAACTGGCACTTCGGCATCTTGTTAATAGGTTAGTCCCAAAAAATGTATAAAAGTGATATAAAGTAGATGCAAAACATGTAGCAATTGGTATAAAACAAGCATGGAACATCAAAAATTATAGATACGTTTGAGACGTATCAGCATCCCCAAGCTTAGTTCCTACTCGTCCTCGAGTAGGTAAACGATAAAAACAAAATAATTTTTGAGGTGACATGCTACTATCATAATCTTGATCATATAATATTGCAAGGCACATGTAAATGAATGAAGTGATCCAAGTCAATGGTCTATAATTTGCTACCAAATAGATAATGAGTAAACAATGAATCACACAAGCTAAACGTTTTCATGAATAGTACTTTCGAGACAAGCATCAAACAGTTTTGCATAAGTGTTAACTCATAAAGCAATAGTTTCTAACAAAAGGTATTTAATCAACACAAAGGAAGAATTTAGTTTCAGCATTTGCTTCAACTTTCAACATATTTATCTCATGGATATTGTCAACACAAAGTAGTATAACAAGTCCAATACATTGCATATAACGCATGTTGTAACAAAGTTGACACTAGTGTTTGCTTGTGGAAGACAGAAAGAATAGGAAAACTGACTCAACATAAAAGTAAAAGAAAGGCCCTTCGCAGAGGGAAGCAGGGATTAAATCATGTGCTAGAGCTTTTAGGTTTTTGAAAGCATATAGAGATTGCATAAAATATTTGATACTCCTCCCAACCTTGCTAACACAAGCCATGGCTAACCGAATCCTCGGGTGCCTTCCATCAATCACATACCATGGAGGAGTATCTATTTTTGAGAGGTGTTTGTTAATTGTCAACGAATGGTAGCGGGTGAGAACAGTATTCTACCTGTCGAACGGACTTTTAAGAGCGGCTCCCATGAAGGACGTTATTTCTACCAGCAAGGCAGATCATCCCTCTTTCTCTTTGGTTTACACACATTCAGGTATTTCACTGTTTGTCATTGCTTACTGATGAATCAGGGCAAAAGTGTGAAGAGAATTAATTGGTTAAAGTTGTAATTAATTGGGACTGGGCACCCCGTTGCCAGCTCTTTTTGCAAGTTATTGGATAAGCGGATGTATATGCCACTAGTCCAGGTGTAAAAGTCCACTCGACAAATAGAATAAAGAATAACCACACTAATTCCTCATGAGCTAGTAAACATTGACACAAAAAGGGAATAATAACATTTTGAATAATTTAAAGGTAGCACATGAAAAATTTACTTGGAGTGGCAAGGAAATACCACATATAGGTAGTTATGGTGGACACAAATGGCATGGATTTTGGCTCAAGGATTTGGATGCACGAGAAGCATTCCCTCTCAGTACAGAGTTTAGGCTAGCAAGGTTATGTAAGCAAACAAGAATATCAACCCGTACACCAAGTTTTATATGACAAACATATTGCAAACGTTATAAGACTTCATACCGTCTTCCTTGTTAACCAAACCCTGTTATTAGAAAATATCTAGACCTTAGAGGTACCACCGATGCAAACCAAATTTTCAACAAGCTTTACGGTAGTTCTTCACTAATAGGCTTAACTCATGTGATGCACAATTTAATCATGATCTACTTGTTAACTCAAAACAATTGACAAGCATCAAGTTATCCATTTTAGTGATCTACAAGATTAAGCAAGTTTTTCCTTATACCAATTACCACATGCAACATTTTCTGAACCAACCAAACACCAATCAATTTATTTCATCAACTCTCCAAACAAATATAAGTGAAGCAAGAGAGTACTTTCTACAAAAGAAAGCTAATAGCTCTGACAAGAGATACATGAAAACAAGAGCTAAAAGCTGAACAGCGCTAGATATGAATACTCAACAAATATAAGTGAAGAATAGGAGTATTCTCATGAAAAAGCGGAGCGTGTCTCTCTCCCAATCAAGAATGCTAGGGTCCAGTCAAGCTTTATTGAAAATAAAAATGCAATACTGAAAATAAAAAGCACACAGACGCTCCAAGAAAAGCACATATGATGTGAAAGAATTAAAATATAGTTTCACTAGAGATGACCTGATAATTTTGACGATGAAGAAGGGGATGCCTTGGGCATCCCCAAGCTTAGACGCTTGAGTCTTCTTGAAATATGCTGGGGAGATCCATGGGAGCCTCCCCAAGCTTAAGCTCTTCACTCTTCTTGATCCTATTATATCATCCTTCTCTCTTGACCCTTGAAAACTTCCGTCACACCAAACTCAAAGTAGATCTCATTAGAGGGTTAGTGCATAATCAAAAATTCACATGTTCTGTAAAGACGCAATATGATTTGTTACTTTAAACATTAGCTACAGCCACTGATGTTATGTGAAGCTCTTCCACCCAAAAAAGAATTTCACTCAACACTAGTAAAAGAGAGAATGCGAAAAATAAAAAGGCATAATCTGTCTAAAACAGAACAGTCCGCAAAGACGAATTTTTTCGAGGCACTTACGACGCTCAGATCGAGAAACTCTGAACTAATGAAAGTTTCAGACATTCATAAAGATTACGCACAAAAATTTCAGATTTAATTAACAATCTGGTGATTTTAGGAATTTCGTACAGTGAACAGCAAAAATCTGTTTCTGCGCAGCAATCAAAATTAAGCATCATCTTATCATTAGAGGCTACTCTTGGCACAACAATGCGAGAAAATAAAGATACAAAGGAGTTGCTACAGAAGTAAACAAACTCCTTGACTCAATAAAAGAAAAATTGCAGAAAAATAAAATGGGTTGCCTCCCATAAGCGCTTTTCTTTAACGCCTTTTAGCTAGGCACAAAGCATGCATCAAGTATTACCAAGTGAAGAAAGGTCTAATTCATCAAAAGCTTCATCAAGAACAGGGTTTGTCACATTAGGACTTTTCAGTTTACGTAATTCTTGGGAAGAAAATTTAAATAGACCATTATGTGACTTACCCTCAAGCTCATTGAACACGTTATCCGTTTTAAACGCACCCGTGGGTTTTGGTTTAGAAATTTTTGGAACATACATAAATTTTTGCTTTCTCCCCACAAAAGCCTTTTGCTTTTAGTTTTAATAGAGGTAAAAGTAGAACTTATTACATCCATAGCCTCCTCTAATTCACCAATCCTAAGATTTTGATTATCTTGAATAGTACTAGTTTCTAAAACAGCAATTCTTTCATTAATGGTTCCCAGTGATTCATCAACTTTGCTAGTACTATCAAGGAGATTTGGCAAATTTTTCTCTATAGACTCCAATTTCTTTATAACATCTTCCAAGGTGATCTCATTTTTAATGTTACTAACAGGTGGTGTTCCTACTAGGCTCTCAATAATATAACTAGCTTCCAACGCAGGGGTACCAAGAAAGTTACCTCCCGTCAAAGTGTCCAAGACATATCTATACCAGCTAGTTATGCCAACATAAAAATTTCTAAGCAGGATCATAGTGGAATATTTTTTAGCACACCTACGATGAGCATCGCTGATTCTATACCAAGCATCTTTCAAACTTTCTCCACTTTGTTGCTTAAAAGATCGAACCTCAACTTCAGGAACCAAAACATGATGAGCCGAACCAGACATGATAACTAACAGAAAACAAAACTGAAAATAAACTAAATGCAAGTAACTAATTTTTTTGTGTTTTTGATAATTGAAAGCAAACAAGATAAAATAAAATAAACTAAGCAAGACAAAAACAAAGTAAAGAGATTGGAAGCGTGAAACTCCCCTTGCAGAAGACTGCTGTCTCCCCGGCAACGGCGCCAGAAAAATAGAGCTGTTGACGGGAGACAGGAGCTCCTGAAGAACTTCTACTCCCCGGCAACGGCGCCAGAAAAATAGCTTGATGACGTGAAACACACGTTCGTTGGGAGACCCCAAGAGGAAGGTATGATGTAGTCAGCAGCAAGTTTTCCCTCAGAAAGAAACCAAGGTTATCGAACCAGTAGGAGCAGCAACTCTTCAGAAGGTTGTCAACGGCGCCAGAAAAATAGCTGTCGCAGGGAGTCTGGACTGTTGACGTGGAATCTGCACACAACACAATCAAACTACTTTGCCCCAACGAAACAGTGAGGTTGTCAATCTCACTGGCTTGCTGAAAACAAAGGATTAAACGTATGGTGTGGAAAATGAGTATTAAATTGCAGAGAATGAAAAAGGAACAGTTTGCAGTTTGTGGTTGTTTAATCAGTGTAAAAGAATGGACCGGGGTCCACAGTTCACTAGTGGTGTCTCTCCATAAAAGATAACTAACATGTTGGGTGAACAAATTACAGCTGGGCAATTGACGAATAGTGAGCGCATGACAATGCATATACATGACATGTTGACTACTATGATATTTAATTGGGCATTACGACATAATACATAGATCGTTATCCAACAGCATCTATGACTAATAATCCACCGCCGGGTTGTCATCCGAGTCCCCCGTTGGTATTAAGTTGCAAGCAACGGATAATTGCATTAAGTAAAGTGCGTAATGTAAACAAACACATATGTCCGTGGACATAGCATCGTTAGGTTATCCCTAGTGGCAACAGCACATCCACAACCTTAGAACTTTCTGTCACTGTCCCAGGTTAAACGGAGACATGAACCCACTATCTAGCATAAATACTCTCTCTTGGAGTTACAAGCATCTACTTGGCCAAAGCATCTACGAGTAACGGAAAGCATGCAAGATCTTAAATAACATATAAGATAGATTGATAATCAACTTGACATAATATTCAATATTCATCGGATCCCAGCAAACACAACATGTAGCATTACAATAATATGATCTTGATCATGTAGGGCAGCTCACAAGATCTAAACATGATGGCACAAAGTGGAGAGACAACCATCTAGCTACTGCTATGGACCCGTAGTCCAAGGATGAACTACTCACGCATCACTCCGGAGGCAGGCATGGCGATGTAGAAGCCTCCGGTGACGATTCCCCTCTCCGGCAGGGTGCCGGGAAGAGGTTCTGAACCCTCCCGAGCTAGGGTTGACGACGGCGGCGTCTCTGGATCTTTTCGTGGATATTTGCTCAGGTACTTAGGGTTTTCGCGTCGGGGGGAATAAGTAGGCGAAAGGGCGGCGGCTGCGGACCCCCGAGGGGCCCACACCACCCCAGGGCGCGGCAGAAGGGGGGCCCGCGCCCTGGGCGTGTGGCCTCCTGGTGGCCCTCCTCTGCTGCTCCTTCGCTCCGTCAGGCGTGTTCTGGAAAAATAGGCACCCCCGTGTAGTTTCGTCCAATTCCGAGAATATTTCCAGACTAGCTTTTCTGGAATACAAAAACAGCAGAAAACAGGAACTGGCACTTCGGCATCTTGTTAATAGGTTAGTCCCAAAAAATGTATAAAAGTGATATAAAGTAGATGCAAAACATGTAGCAATTGGTATAAAACAAGCATGGAACATCAAAAATTATAGATACGTTTGAGACGTATCATTCTTCCTCTCCTGTCGTTCGGGGTCGCGGTGGTCGACGTGGGTCGGCTGTTGTTCGTGCTGTCGGCCATCGCGCCGCGCTTTCTGTTGGTTCTTTGTCTTCCTTTCCTCTGGCTTCTGGTGATGTTCAGTTTGGTCTGTTGCCGTGCTGGGCTGCATCTTTGTCTTCTTTTTTCGGAATTGCATGTTGGTTCGCCGCCTTGCTCTACCGATTTTCCGGAGTTGTATGACCCTTCGTCGCCATTTTCTGTCAATGACTCTTCTACCAGTTGGGTTTCTGTTTATTTGTATTTGTTGTTAAGTTATGTTTTTTCTGTTCCTTATGTCGGTGTGTATCTTATATATGTGTTTTTTCAGGCTTTGGGGGTTCTTCCTGGGGTTTCTTGACCCTATTGACGCGTTCGTCGACCTGATGTGGGTCTTCTGCGTATGCGTCCTCATGTTGTTGTAGGTGGTGTTTTCAGCTCTCTACCGTTTGGTTTGCCTGTCTTTGTTGTTGGTTTTTGTGTGTGTCTGTTTTATATTTTTACTTTATTTGTTTTTAGTGTTTTCATGTTTGGGCAGGTGCTTGATGATGTGAAAGACACGTTTGTTGGGAAACCCCAAGAGGAAGGTATGGAGCAGTGCAGCAGAAGGTTTTCCCTCAGTAAGATACCAAGTTTGTCAGATCCAGTGGGAGTAAAAAGCACCTCTGAAGGTTGTTGGTGGCGCCGTTTACACGATCACCAACGTGGAACCTGCACACAACACAATCAAACTAATTTTCCCCAACGAAACAGTGAGGTTGTCAATCTCACCGGCTTGCTGTAAACAAAGGATTAAACGTATGGTGTGGAAAATAGTGTTTAATTGCAGAGAATGAAAAGGAACAATGATTGCAGTTGGTTGTATTATCAGTGTAAAAGAATGGACCGGGGCCCACCTCCTGCCGCGCCGGCCCCTGGCGTGGCTGCCTCCTCGGTCGCCTCCATCTCTCCTTTGGACTCCGTGTACGTGTCGGGAAAATAGAAGGTTCTGTCCAAGTTTCGTCCAATTCCGAGAATATTTCTAGAACAGCTTTTCTGGAATACAAAAACATCAGAAAACAGGAACTGGCACTGTGGCATCTTGTTAATAGGTTAGTCCCAGAAAATGCATAAAAATGATATGAAATGTATGTAAAACATGTAACAATTGGTATAATATCAACATGGAACATCAGAAATTATAGATATGTTTGAGACGTATCAAGCATCCCCAAGCTTAGTTCTACTCGTCCTCGAGAAGGTAAAACGATAAAAACAAAATAATTTCTGAGGTGACATGCTACCATCATAATCTTGATCAAATAGTATTGTAAAGCACATGTTATGAATGAAGTGATCCAGGTCAATGGTCTATAGTTTGCTAACAAATAGGTAATGAGCAAACAACTGAATCATATAAGCAAAAACTTTTCATGAATAGTACTTTCGAGACAAGTATCAAAAAGTTTTGCATAAGAGTTAACTCATAAAGCAATAGATTATAAGTAAAAGGTATTTAACCAACACAAAGGAAGATTTAAGTTTCAGCAATTGCTTTCAACTTTCAACATATATATCTCATGGATATTTGTCAACACAAAGCAATATAATAAGTACAATATACTAGCATATAAAAATTGCTGCACCAAACTTGACACTAGTGTTTTCTTCTGAGATAGAAAGAAGTAGAAAAACTGACTCAACATAAAAGTAAAAGGAAGACCCTTCGCAGAGGGAAGCATGGATTAAATCATGTGCTAGAGGTTTTTAAGTTTTTGAAATCATATAGAGAGTAAAAATATAAGTTTTGAGAGGTGTATGTTAATTGTCAACAAATCAGAAAATGGAAAGTACAATATGACCCCTGCCAACCAGACTTTTAAGAGCGGCTCTCATGAAGGATGTTATTTCTACCAGCAAGGCAGATCATCCCTCTTTCTCTTTTGTTTACACATGCAGATATTTCACTGTTTGTCATTGCTTGACTGATAAATCAGGGCAAAAATGTGAAGAGAATTAATCGGTTAAAGTTGTAATTAATTGGGACTGGGCACCCCATTTGCCAGCTCTTTTTGCAAAATTAATGGATAAGCAGATGTATATGCCACTAGTCCGGTGGTAAAGTCTATTTGACAAGTGACATAAAGACATCCACCCGTCCTCATGAGCTTGGTAAACATTGACACAAAAAGGAGTAATAAAAGTTTTGAATAGTCTAAAGGTAGCACATGAAAAATTTACTTGGAGTGGCAAGGAAATACCACATATAGGTAGTTCTGGTGGACACAAATGGCATGGATTTTGGCTCAAGGTTTTGGATGCACGAGAAGCATTCCCTCTCAGTACAGAGTTTAGGATAGCAAGGTTATTTGAAGCAAACACAGGATATCAACCGTACAACAAGACTCATATGAAAACATATTGCAAGCATTATAAGACTCTACACTGTCTTCCTTGTTAACCAAACCCTTTTACTAGAAAATATCTAGACCTTAGAGATACCAATTATACAAACCAAATTTCAACAAGCTTTACGGTGATTCTTCACTAATAGGTTTTAACCACATGATACAAAAACTTAAACATGAACTATTTGATAACTCAAAACAATTGACAAATATCAAATTATCCAAGACAGTGATCTACAAGAATATGTAAGTCTTTTCCATTATACCATCTACCACATGCAGCATTTTCTGTTCTAACCAAACACCAATCAATTTATTTCAACATAAACTCTCCAAACAATTATAAGTGAAGCAAGAGAGTACTTTCTCTAAAAGAACTAACAACTCTGAACAAGAGATGCATGAAAAACAGAAGCTAAAAGCATAGCAGTAGCTAGACAAGAATATCAACAAGTATAACTGAAGAATAGGAGTATTCAAATGAAAAAGCGGAGTGTGTCTCTCTCCCAAACAAGATTGCTAGGATCCAACAAGTTGATCTCAGAAAATGAAATAACAATGCGAAAATAAAAACACACAGACGCTTCAAGTAAAGCACATATGATGTGAAAGAATTAAAATATAGTTTCACTAGAGATGACCGATAAGTTGTTGATGAAGAAGAGGATGCCATGGGCATCCCCAAGCTTAGACGCTTAAGTATTCTTGAAATATGCTGGGTGATCCATGGGAGCATCCCCAAGCTTAAGCTCTTCACTCTTCTTGATCACATTATATCATCCTCCTCTCTTGACCCTTGAAAACTTCCGCCACACCAAACTCAGAGTAATTCTAATTAGAGGGTTAGTGCACAATCAAAAACTCACATGTTCTATAAGGACACAAACATGACCATTACTTTTTAAACATTAGCTACTGCCACTGATGTTATGTGAAGCTCTTCCACCCAAAAAAAGAATTCCACTCAATACTAGTAAAAGAGAGAATGCAAAATAAAAGACAGAATCTGTCTAAAACAGAACAGTCCGTAAAGACAAAAAATTTCGAGGCACTTACGTTGCTCAGATCAAAAACTTAAAACTAACGAAAGATGCGTACATATCTGAGAATCACGCACAAAAATTTGCTGATTTTTTCAATTTTCTGGCAATTTTATAAGAACGAAACGGTGAACAGTAAAAATCTGTTCCTGCGCAGAAATCAAAATCTAGCATCATCTTTCTATTAGAGGCTCTACTTGGCACAACAATTCGAAAAAGTAAGGATACAAAGGGGTTGTTACAGAAGTAAACAGCTCCTTGACTCAATAAAAGAAAAAATGCAGAAAAATAAAATGGGTTGCCTCCCATAAGCGCTTTTCTTTAACGCCTTTTAGCTAGGCATAGAGATTTTTATGATGCTCACGTAAAGATGAGAGTTGAAACGTAAAAGAGAGCATCAAGAAGCATATATAAAACATGTTTAAATCTAACATTCTTCCTATGCATAGGAGCCTTATAAGAAAACAAGTCAATGAAGCACAAAGTGACTAGCATAGGAAGGCAAAACAAGTGCAACTTCAAAATTTTCAACATAAAGAGAGGAGACTTAATATTATTGAGATATATGAAACCGTGTCTCCCTCTCTCATACTGACCATTAGTTCTTAAACCAAACAGCATATGAAAGAAACACAAAATAAAGCTCAAAACTTTCATCATAAAGAGAGGAAATTTAATAACATGAAGATTTCTATAACCATATTTTCCTCTCTCAAAATAATTTTCAGTAGCATCATGAATAGACTCAACAATATAGCTATCACATAAAGCATTCTTATCATGATTCACACGCATAAAAGTATCATTACTCTCCACATAAATATAGCCATTATCATTCGTAATAGTGGGAGCAAAACTATCACAGCCATCATTGTAATCATCATAATTGGAGGCAAAGTATCATCAAAGCGAATTTCCTCCTCCAAAGCTAGGGGACTAAAAATAATATTTTCATCAAAACCAACTTCCCCAAGCTTAGAGCTTTCCATGGCATTAGCAATAATGGTGTTCAAAGAATGTATGCTAATAACATTGCTACTATCATGATTGTTATGCAAATAAAGTTCCATAGGCTTTTTAATTTTCTCTTCAAACACCTCATGTCCCAACTCAAGATAAATTTCATAAAGCTCTCTCATGTTGTTTTCAGCCATAGGACTAGTTTCAAGGAAAGTAACCATTGATAGCAAATAAAGAGCTAGACATAATAACTCAGCAAGAAAATAACAAAGTAATGAGATTGGAAGCGTGAGACCCCCTTGCAGAAGTCTTCTAACTCCCCGGCAACGGCGCCAGAAAAAGTTTGCTTGATGACGTGAAAGCACATGTTCGTTGGGAGACCCCAAGAGGCAGGTATGAAGCAGCAAGTTTTCCCTCAGTAAGATACCAAGGTTGTCAGATCCAGTAGGAGTAAAAGGCACCTCTGAAGGTTGTTGGTGGCGCCGTTTACTCGATCACCAACGTGGAACCTGCACACAACACAATCAAACTATTTTGCCCAACGAAACAGTGAGGTTGTCAATCTCACCGGCTTGCTGTAAACAAAGGATTAAATGTATGGTGTGGAAAATAGTGTTTAATTGCAGAGAATGAAAAGGAACAATGATTGCAGTTGGTTGTATTATTAGTGTAAATGAATGGACCGGGGTCCACAGTTCACTAGTGGTGTCTCTCCATAAAAGATAACTAACATGCTGGGTAAACAAATTGCAGCTGGGCAATTGATGAATAGAGAGCGCATGACGATGCATATATATGACAAGATGAGTACTATGATATTCAATTGGGCATTACAACAAGATACATAGACCGTTATCCAACAACATCTATGACTAATAATCCACCTTCAGGTTGACATCCGTGTTCCCCGTTGGTATTAAGTTGCAAGCAACAGATTATTGCATTAAGTAATGTGCATAATGTAAACAATATAATTATCCTTAGACAAAGCATTGCTGTTTTACCCCCTAGTGGCAACAGCACATTGATGCATGTAAAATGCATACATGAACTTTGCATTATTTTACTTATATTCCAGTCATATTTGCATCATATAAGGGTTATATCACTGTTTTATAATGATTTTGGGAATATTTGACATGTTTCCTATTTTTATGGAATTAACCCTGCGCAGGCAGAAAACCCTATTTCTATATTTTAATGTTTTAGGAACCCAAACGACGTCCAAATGACCTAGAAATTTACGAGCATCAGTTTTTGGAAGGAAGAAGACTTGGGAGAGAAGGAAGCGAACAAGCGGAGGCCCGAGGCCCAAAAAGGGGTGGCCCACGCGGCCAGGTACAGGGGCCGCGTGGGACCCACCATCTGGAGCCTCGAGACTCCGTTATCGTCGATCTTTTCGCCCACGACTCCGTTTTGACCTAAAACCGCCTATAAAATAGTCCCCGACGTTCTCTGGAAGGAGCGCCGCAGAAACACAAAAACACCGAAACAGAGACCTGGAGCTGCAGATTGGAGGGGGAAACTCTGGCGGGGCGCTGCCAGCGTGGTCTCCATCTTCTCCAACGACTTCTCCACCGTCTCCATGATGAAGAGGGAGTAGTCCACCTCTGGACTATGGGTTTGTGGAAGTAACTTATGTATCTCTCTATCGAGCTTCACTAATTAGTACCGTATGAGCTGCTGAACATGATTACGGTCATCTATGTAATACCTATGTGGTGGATCTTTTTATGAGTTAATATATGTTTGAGATTGCATTGGTTTTGTTTCAGTTATGAAAGTAGATGCATATTATGTACCCCATTCTTATTTACTTGTCATGATCAAGCATGTTTATGAGAGCGTGTGAGGGGGAACGTGTGCATTAGTTGGAGTAACGGGGGGTGGCTAGTGCAGTGAACGTGAGAGAAAGTTCTGCGATCCACTTGGGTATTTTTACCTTACTTTGTTGCCTCACTAGGGATAAAAAGAAATACCATGCTACCGGAGATGTGGGTTGATATGTCTCAAACGTATCTATAATTTTTGATGTTCCATGCTTGTTTTATACCAATTGCTACATGTTTTGCATCTACTTTATATCACTTTTATACATTTTTTGGGACTAACCTATTAACAAGATGCCGAAGTGCCAGTTCCTGTTTTCTGCTGTTTTTGTATTCCAGAAAAGCTAGTCTGGAAATATTCTCGGAATTGGACGAAACTACACGGGGGTCCCTATTTTACCAGAACTCACCTGACGGACCGAAGGAGCAACGGAGAGGACCAGGAGGCCCCACACGCACCTAGGGCGCGGGCCCCCCTCTGCCGCGCCCTAGGGTGGTGTGGGCCCCTCGGGGGTCGTCAGCCGCCGCCCTTTCGCCTACTTATTCCCCCCGACGCGAAAACCCTAAGTGCCTGAGCAAATATCCACGAAAAGTTCCAGAGACGCCGCCGCGTCAACCCTAGCTCGGGAGGGTTCAGAACCTCTTCCCGGCACCCTGCCGGAGAGGGGAATCGTCACCGGAGGCTTCTACATCGCCATGCCTGCCTCCGGAGTGATGCGTGAGTAGTTCATCCTTGGACTACGGGTCCATAGCAGTAGCTAGATGGTTGTCTCTCCACTTTGTGCCATCATGTTTAGATCTTGTGAGCTGCCCTACATGATCAAGATCATATTATTGTAATGCTACATGTTGTGTTTGCTGGGATCCGATGAATATTGAATATTATGTCAAGTTGATTATCAATCTATCTTATATGTTATTTAAGATCTTGCATGCTTTCCGTTACTCGTAGATGCTTTGGCCAAGTAGATGCTTGTAACTCCAAGAGAGAGTATTTATGCTAGATAGTGGGTTCATGCTCCGTTTAACCTGGGACAGTGACAGAAAGTTCTAAGGTTGTGGATGTGCTGTTGCCACTAGGGATAACCTAACGATGCTATGTCCACGGGCATATGTGTTTGTTTACATTACGCACTTTACTTAATGCAATTATCCGTTGCTTGCAACTTAATACCAACGGGGGACTCGGATGACAACCCGGCGGTGGATTATTAGTCATAGATGCTGTTGGATAACGGTCTATGTATTTGTCGTAATGCCCAATTAAATATCATAGTAGTCAACATGTCATGTATATGCATTGTCATGCGCTCACTATTTGTCAATTGCCCAGCTGTAATTTGTTCACCCAACATGTTAGTTATCTTTTATGGAGAGACACCACTAGTGAACTGTGGACCCCGGTCCATTCTTTTACACTGATTAAACAACCACAAACTGCAAACTGTTCCTTTTTCATTCTCTGCAATTTAATACTCATTTTCCACACCATACGTTTAATCCTTTGTTTTCAGCAAGCCGTGAGATTGACAACCTCACTGTTTCGTTGGGGCAAAGTAGTTTGATTGTGTTGTGTGCAGATTCCACGTTGGTGATCGTATTGCGCCGTGCGAGCCACCAACAACCTTCTGAAGAGTTGCTGCTCCTACTGGTTCGATAACCTTGGTTTCTTTCTGAGGGAAAACTTGCTGCTGACTGCATCATACCTTCCTCTTGGGGTCTCCCAACGAACGTGTGTTCACGTCATCAAGCTATTTTTCTGGCGCCGTTGCCGGGGAGACAGCAGTCTTCTGCAAGGGGAGTTTCACGCTTCCAATCTCTTTACTTTGTTTTTGTCTTGCTTAGTTTATTTTATTTTATCTTGTTTGCTTTCAATTATCAAAAACACAAAAAAATTAGTTACTTGCATCTAGTTTACTTTCAAGTTATTTTCTGTCTGTTTTTATTTCTGCTAAAATGAGTACTCCTGAGAACACTAAGTTGTGTGATTTCACTAGCACGAACAACAATGATTTCATATGCACACCTATTGCTCCACCTGCTGCTTCAGCAGAATTTTATGAAATTAAACCTGCACTTTTAAATCTTGTTATGAAAGAGCAATTTTCTGGTGTTAGTACTGATGATGCTGCTGTTCACCTTAATAACTTTGTTGAACTTTGTGAAATGCAAAAGCTCAAGGAAGTAGATGGTGATATTATTAAACTGAAACTTTTTCCTTTCTCCTTGAGAGGACGTGCTAAAGAATGGTTGCTATCTTTGCCTAGAAATAGTATTGATTCATGGACTAAATGCAAAGATGCTTTTATTGGAAAATATTATCCTCCTGCTAAGATTATTTCTTTGAGAAGTAGCATAATGAATTTTAAGCAATTTGATAATGAACATGTTGCTCAAGCATGGGAGAGAATGAAATCATTGGTTAAAAATTGTCCCACTCATGGACTGACTACTTGGATGATCATCCAAACCTTCTATGCAGGATTAAATTTTTCTTCAAGGAATTTATTGGATTCGGCCGCTGGAGGTACCTTTATGTCCATCACTTTGGGTGCTGCAACAAAGCTTCTTGATGATATGATGATTAATTATTCTGAGTGGCACACCGAGAGAGCTCCAACAGGTAAGAAGGTAAATTCTGTTGAGGAAACCTCTCCTTGAGTGCCAAAATTGATACTATTATGTCTATGCTTGCAAATGGTCAAACACATGTTGATCCAAATAATGTTCCTTTAGCTTCTTTGGTTGCTCAAGAAGAGCATGTTGATGTGAACTTCATTAAAAATAATAATTCAACAACAATGCTTATAGGAATAATTTTGGTAATAGCAATTATAGGCCCTATCCTTCTAATAGTGGCAATGGTTATGGAAATTCCTATAGTAACTCCTACAACAATAATAAGAGTGTACCCTCGATCTTGAAGTTATGCTTAAGGATTTTATTAGTACACAAACTGCTTTCAATAAAACTGTTGAGGAGAAATTTGGGAAAATTGATGTGCTTTCCTCTAAAGTTGATAGTCTTGCTCTTGATGTTGACTTGTTGAAACTAAAGAACATGCCTCATGATGTTAAAGAGAGCAAAACTCTCAATGCTATACAAGTTAAAATTGATAACAATGTGAGGATGTTAGCTGAATTGCATGCTAGATGGGAAAGAGAGGATGAAATTGCTAGAAAGAATAATATTGCTAGAGTTTATACTATTACTACTTCTGAAAATGCTTCAAACTCAAGTGTTACAAACCTCCTACCATTAATGGCAAGATAATTGGTGTTGGTAATGTTTCCACTTCTATTGCAAAATGTCCTAAATTGCCTGATAACTCTGAAACTGTCCTTGATAAAGATGCTGAAATTTCTAGCAATAAGGAAGATAATAACTCCATTACTTTTGATAATAATGACTTTGATTTTGATGGTTGCAATATTTCTGAAGTAATTAAGTTCTTGCAAAAGCTAGCTAGAAGTCCTAATGCTAGTGCTATAAACATGGCTTTTACTAAACATATTACTAATGCTCTCATGCAAGTTAGGGAAGAGAAATTAAAACATGAAGCTTCTATCCCTAGGAAGTTAGAAGATGGTTGGGAGCCCATCATTAAATGAAATTGAATGACTTTGATTGCAATGCTTTGTGTGACCTTGGTGCTAGTATTTCTGTTATGCCTAAAAGATTATATGATATGCTTGATTTAGCACCTTTGGAAAATTGTTACTTGGATGTTCACCTTGTGATTCTACTATTAAAAAACCTTTGGGAAGAATTGATGATGTTCTTATCATGGTTAACAACAATTATGTCCCCGTTGATTTTATTGTCTTGGATATTGATGCAATCCATCATGCCCTATTGTGCTGGGAAGACCTTTTCTTAGAACTGTAGGTGCTATTATTGATATGAAAGAAGGGAATATAAAATATCAATTTCCTCTCAAGAAAGGTATGGAACACTTTCCTAGGAAGAAGATTAAGCCACCTTATGATTCTATTGTTCGAACAAATTACAATGTTGATGCTTCTTCACTTGGTAATACTTGATGCATGCTTTGTGCCTAGCTAAAAGGCGTTAAAGAAAAGCGCTTATGGGAGGCAACCCATTTTTTTTTCTGCAATTTTTCTTTTATTGAGTCAAGGAGTGTTTACTTCTGTAGCAACTCCTTTGTATCTTTATTTTCTCGCATTGTTGTGCCAAGAGTAGCCTCTAATGTTAAGATGATGCTTAATTTTGATTGCTGCGCAGAAACAGATTTTTGCTGTTCACTGTACGAAATTCCTAAAATCACCAGATTGTTAATTAAATCTGAAATTTTTGTGCGTAATCTTTATGAATGTCTGAATCTTTCATTAGTTCAGAGTTTCTCGATCTGAGCGTCGTAAGTGCCTCGAAAAAATTCGTCTTTGCGGACTGTTCTGTTTTAGACAGATTATGCCTTTTTATTTTGCATTCTCTCTTTTACTAGTGTTGAGTGAAATTCTTTTTTGGGTGGAAGAGCTTCACATAACATCAGTGGCTGTAGCTAATGTTTAAAGTAACAAATCATATTGCGTCTTATAGAACATGTGAATTTTTGATTATGCACTAACCCTCTAATGAGATCTACTTTGAGTTTGGTGTGACGGAAGTTTTCAAGGGTCAAGAGAGAAGGATGATATAATAGGATCAAGAAGAGTGAAGAGCTTAAGCTTGGGGAGGCTCCCATGGATCTCCCCAGCATATTTCAAGAAGACTCAAGCGTCTAAGCTTGGGGATGCCCAAGGCATCCCCTTCTTCATCGTCAAAATTATCAGGTCATCTCTAGTGAAACTATATTTTAATTCTTTCACATCATATGTGCTTTTCTTGGAGCGTCTGTGTGCTTTTATTTTCAGTATTGCACTTTTATTTTCAATAAAGCTTGACTGGACCCTAGCATTCTTGATTGGGAGAGAGACACGCTCCGCTTTTTCATGAGAATACTCCTATTCTTCACTTATATTTGTTGAGTATTCATATCTAGCGCTGTTCAGCTTTTAGCTCTTGTTTTCATGTATCTCTTGTCAGAGCTATTAGCTTTCTTTTGTAGAAAGTACTCTCTTGCTTCACTTATATTTGTTTGGAGAGTTGATGAAATAAATTGATTGGTGTTTGGTTGGTTCAGAAAATGTTGCATGTGGTAATTGGTATAAGGAAAAACTTGCTTAATCTTGTAGATCACTAATGGATAACTTGATGCTTGTCAATTGTTTTGAGTTAACAAGTAGATCATGATTAAATTGTGCATCACATGAGTTAAGCCTATTAGTGAAGAACTACCGTAAAGCTTGTTGAAAATTTGGTTTGCATCGGTGGTATCTCTAAGGTCTAGATATTTTCTAATAGGGTTAATTATCAGGGTGCCCTCAGATGTGGCCATGTACTCAGTTTTGCCCTCAGCGGCGAATGGTGCTCAGTTTTGCCCCTAAAGTGTGCAGAAGAACTCGTTCCGTGACTCTTGCCGTCTCCGTCAGGTCAATGTAGTTGACTCAGCCCTTACAGGTGGGACCAGGCGGAGACGCGATACCGTTCAAAAAAAAACACCAGACCGTTGCTGCCCGCGCCCTGTGGGACCCAGTAGAGATCCGTTGTGGCCGCGGCCTGTGGGATAAAAGCGGCGGAACGCCCGGTCGGAGTTCGCAGCGGTGAGCAGAAATTAGCGAGCTGTGAGCACAAATTGGAGGCGGCCACGCGCATAGGTAGGCGGCCACTCCTGCTGGTAGCTTGGAGCCAGGCGCGGTTTCCTTGAGGGCGGCGTCGACGGGAGCGCCGCCGACGGTGGGAAGCTTGTCGTGGAGGGCGCGGCTGTCTGCTACAGCTACAGGGGCCGTGCGCGTAGGCGTTGAGATCCCCTACGGCTCCGGGCAGTCGCAAATCGAGCGCAATGTCTTCTTCTAGCTCCCGCGCCACCTCGCGGATCGAGATTCGATCGCGCACGGAGATGCCGATCTTCCTCTGTCCAAGGTGCCGGGCGGACGTTGCTCGGAGGATTTCGCGCACCCAGAAGAATACTAACCGTCCGTTCTATGTGTGCAGCGAGAAGGGGGTAAGAATCAGGGAATTTCACTATTTTGGTGGTCGGGATCGTTGAGCAATGATGACGTGAAACACACGTTCGTTGGGAGACCCCAAGAGGAAGGTATGATGTAGTCAGCAGCAAGTTTTCCCTCAGAAAGAAACCAAGGTTATCGAACCAGTAGGAGCAGCAACTCTTCAGAAGGTTGTCAACGGCGCCAGAAAAATAGTGTTGTTGACGGGAGTCTGGACTGTTGACGTGGAATCTGCACACAACACAATCAAACTACTTTGCCCCAACGAAACAGTGAGGTTGTCAATCTCACTGGCTTGCTGAAAACAAAGGATTAAACGTATGGTGTGGAAAATGAGTATTAAATTGCAGAGAATGAAAAAGGAACAGTTTGCAGTTTGTGGTTGTTTAATCAGTGTAAAAGAATGGACCGGGGTCCACAGTTCACTAGTGGTGTCTCTACATAAAAGATAACTAACATGTTGGGTAAACAAATTACAGCTGGGCAATTGACGAATAGTGAGCGCATGACAATGCATATACATGACATGTTGACTACTATGATATTTAATTGGGCATTACGACATAATACATAGATCGTTATCCAACAGCATCTATGACTAATAATCCACCGCCGGGTTGTCATCCGAGTCCCCCGTTGGTATTAAGTTGCAAGCAACGGATAATTGCATTAAGTAAAGTGCGTAATGTAAACAAACACATATGTCCGTGGACATAGCATCGTTAGGTTATCCCTAGTGGCAACAGCACATCCACAACCTTAGAACTTTCTGTCACTGTCCCAGGTTAAACGGAGACATGAACCCACTATCTAGCATAAATACTCTCTCTTGGAGTTACAAGCATCTACTTGGCCAAAGCATCTACGAGTAACGGAAAGCATGCAAGATCTTAAATAACATATAAGATAGATTGATAATCAACTTGACATAATATTCAATATTCATCGGATCCCAGCAAACACAACATGTAGCATTACAATAATATGATCTTGATCATGTAGAGCAGCTCACAAGATCTAAACATGATGGCACAAAGTGGAGAGACAACCATCTAGCTACTGCTATGGACCCGTATTCCAAGGATGAACTACTCACGCATCACTCCGGAGGCAGGCATGGCGATGTAGAAGCCTCCGGTGACGATTCCCCTCTCCGGCAGGGTGCCGGGAAGAGGTTCTGAACCCTCCCGAGCTAGGGTTGACGACGGCGGCGTCTCTGGAACTTTTCGTGGATATTTGCTCATGTACTTAGGGTTTTCGCGTCGTGGGGAATAAGTAGGCGAAAGGGCGGCGGCTGCGGACCCCCGAGGGGCCCACACCACCCCAGGGCGCGGCAGAAGGGGGCCCGCGCCCTGGTGGCGTGTGGCCTCCTGGTGGCCCTCCTCTGCTGCTCCTTCGCTCCGTCAGGCGTGTTCTGGAAAAATAGGCACCCCCGTGTAGTTTCGTCTAATTCCGAGAATATTTCCAGACTAGCTTTTCTGGAATACAAAAACAGCAGAAAACAGGAACTGGCACTTCGGCATCTTGTTAATAGGTTAGTCCCAAAAAATGTATAAAACTGATATAAAGTAGATGCAAAACATGTAGCAATTGGTATAAAACAAGCATGGAACATCAAAAATTATAGATACGTTTGAAACGTATCAGCATCCCCAAGCTTAGTTCCTACTCGTCCTCGAGTAGGTAAACGATAAAAACAAGATAATTTTTGAGGTGACATGCTACTATCATAATCTTGATCATATAATATTGCAAGGCACATGTAAATGAATGAAGTGATCCAAGTCAATGGTCTATAATTTGCTATCAAATAGATAATGAGTAAACCATGAATCACACAAGCTAAACGTTTTCATGAATAGTACTTTCGAGACAAGCATCAAACAGTTTTGCATAAGTGTTAACTCATAAAGCAATAGTTTCTAATAAAAGGTATTTAATCAACACAAAGGAAGAATTCAGTTTCAGCATTTGCTTCAACTTTCAACATATTTATCTCATGGATATTGTCAACACAAAGTAGTATAACAAGTCCAATACATTGCATATAACGCATGTTGTAACAAAATTGACATTAGTGTTTGCTTGTGGAAGACAGAAAGAATAGGAAAACTGACTCAACATAAAAGTAAAAGAAAGGCACTTCGCAGAGGGAAGCAGGGATTAAATCATGTGCCAGAGCTTTTAGGTTTTTGAAAGCATATAGAGATTGCATAAAATATTTGATACTCCTCCCAACCTTGCTAACACAAGCCATGGCTAACCGAATCCTCGGGTGCCTTCCATCAATCACATACCATGGAGGAGTATCTATTTTTGAGAGGTGTTTGTTAATTTTCAACGAATGGTAGCGGGTGAGAACAGTATTCTACCTGTCGAACGGACTTTTAAGAGCGGCTCCCATGAAGAACGTTATTTCTACCAGCAAGGCAGATCATCCCTCTTTCTCTTTGGTTTACACACATTCAGGTATTTCACTGTTTGTCATTGCTTACTGATGAATCAGGGCAAAAGTGTGAAGAGAATTAATTGGTTAAAGTTGTAATTAATTGGGACTGGGCACCCCGTTGCCAGCTCTTTTTGCAAATTATTGGATAAGCGGATGTATATGCCACTAGTCCAGGTGTAAAAGTCCACTCGACAAATAGAATAAAGAATAACCACACTAATTCCTCATGAGCTAGTAAACATTGACACAAAAAGGGAATAATAACATCTATTATATAATTAAAACACAGGTTAATTAACGGTGCAGATTTACCTAGCAAAATTTAGATAAAATCAACGGTAAAGATTGACAACCATCGCACGTACGGGTTTAAGTTGGCAACGTACGTATGCAAAAGAGTTTGATAGATTTCCGGCCTAGGCAAGGAAGGACACGTGGGCTGTTCAGATTGTAAATTGATTGATTGTGCACCGTTGCCAATACGAACATTACTACATGCCTAATACTGATCGTGCAGGAATAGGAGACTTCTTGAATATCTAAACATATATAGTACTACATCCTAAGAGAAACAAATAATTCGGCAAGATCCGGTCGTGGAACTCAGCGAAATTGCAGGGAAAAGATCTTGCCGTGGGCTTCATGTTCGCCGTCACGACGGCACACTGTTCCGGCGCCGCCGCATCAACGCTTTATCTACGATCTGACATCGGCAAGACCAAGAGGTGTAAGGAATCTCTGGCCTGAGGGAAGCTCTTAGCGGCAGCGTTGCGGTCGGCGACGACGAGGCGCGATATGGGAGCACAAATTGATAGCGAGAGGGAGACCAGAAAGAACGGAAGGGGGAGCAGGAACACAATATGAGGAGGGGAGCTCGGCGGCGACGCCATCGTCGTCCACGGCAGCGGCTGGAGCACACAAACGCGATATCAATGGAGCACCGGATGATCCACGAGGACAGACAGACAAATATGACGTCGAGGACGCTCAGCAAACAAAATCAACAAGAGACGTCGGCGAATAGAAGACACGACACGGAGGCGCACCATGACAGGTCGAAGGCATGCCAACAACTCTCGCTTGCATCGGAAGATCGACGACACGACACAGTAACTGTAGACTGCTTGAAGTCAATGGATGCATCGTCGCTGCGTCCTAGCCTCCTAGCGCAGCGCCACTGCTTTTTGTGTAGTTCTTGGGCCATCACGTCTACCAGTAGCTACCCTTATGAATTTGTGTCATCGTTGCTGCAGGTGTTCTCCAGTTATGTTTTTCCTTCAGTAGACAACAGCGTCAGGCGCCGTTGTAGCAGCCTTGACCAGAATCAGATGGATTGAACCTGGCGACCCGCGCAGAATTGCCAAAACCGGCGACGCATCTGATCGAAGTTGCCACGTCAAGCTTTAGGCCTCACGAAGCAATACCGCCGGCGTTCTCGACTTCATGGTCGTGGAGGCATCATGTGATTACGTTTTCACAGACAAGGATGCTCGATGCCGCGTTGCCGGACGTGTAGTTCCTCATGCATGCCACCGTGACCGCGAGGGCATGATCTGCCTCAGTCCACTTCAACTGCCCAGGAAATCAGGATATATATATGAGTCCATTGACGTTGAGGTATGTAATCATCTTATTTTATATAATGTTTCTACGTACGTACAAATTGTGATCGTGTAAGATTAAAGCAGCCAGAGTAGTATGTTTATCCATATGAACTGAAGTCCGACAGCGTTCTTCACTCCATGGCCATGGATGCATCCTGTGATACGCGTTCACTGACAGGGACCTGCTCGATGTCGCGCTTGACGTGTAGTTCCTCATGGCACGCCGTGACGTAGAGACAACGCCGTCCAATGCAGAAATCCATAGTGGAGCAAAATTTAGTGAACCTTTAATTTGAAATATCAATTTCAGGAACATGAAACGATGGCCAATTTCTGTTTTCTTTATCAATATAGGACAGCCTGATGTTTGTATTTTGGTATTTGTAGGCTGTTCAGAGCTGGAGACGGCCAACAACGAATATGATGTTTATTTGGGTTGGCACATTAACCGTAAGATTCAACTACGTACCTTCATCACTAACATTAGTATATTCTATAAGCCCAAGCATTTCCTTTTTGATAAATTATAAGCCCAAGCATACCTGCACTTACTATGAAGAAATGCTTTAATCTTCAACTTATTTGCTCAAGCTTTAAATTGTCCATGAATCAAGACATATATCTCCCTACTCTTTTTCCTATCACCCCAGCGAAGTCTGCCAACACATAACCCTGATCGCATCTTCATATGGAAGTTGGTGTGGGGCTCTCACTAATGAGTTCAGTGTGTACGTTAGGATTGTTAATTAACTTTGGCTTTGGTTTCCTACAAATCTTATTCAATTTTGGTTCGTCAACATAAATTTTATAAAAGCATATTAAACTTTGTATCAGTTTTAGAGTACCAACTTCAGTATCGAATGGGATGAGTGAGCCGACTGTAATGGTTAAACTTGCATTTAATAAACTGTACGATAGCAAAAATTAGTAGTCTAATAATGTTGACTAAATTGAAATAATTTAAATTAAAATAGTCATGCACTCCTGTAAACTAAGAAAGAAACTACAAGAATTGAGTTCATATAGTTTGCAACAGCCCAAGAGGTCAAGAATTTTTACATCAATTACACAAATCATGTTTTTATGTGATTGCATGGCCAGTCTTTCTGCAATTCTTTTAGATCTTGCTCCCCTTAGCGCTATGCTTTGACCAATACTATATGCGCTATGCTTATAATTTTTCATATGAAAAAAGGTTAAATATGTAAGTTGTTTCTTTTATTGTCTTTTGATTATGAATATTGAGGCAGCGGTACACTTCTATATGTACCAAAACATCCAAGCAAGCAATTAGGGACCATCATGCAGGTTAAACAAGACAAGTGATTCCTGCTTGCTAAAAGACACCGTTCAATCCTCTTCAGACATGCAACCAACCATTGTTATTGTTGATCCATATTGCTTCATGGCTCGGATGCAAAGCAAATGAAGAACTCTGAACATGAAGGGCGAACAAGCAAATGACTTCTGGATTACTTTTTCTTAACTATTTATTTACTCTATCTTGGTAAAGGAAATTTCTTACTCAAAGGTATCATGGTGAGTCGGGCAACATGGATTTTATAGAAGATATAACTGTAATATTATTAATCACTAGGTGCACTCTTTCTATAGGTCAAACTATCTGGTAGCTGAAGGTGAAGTCCTGTGAGTGAATCTTAGGTGAATCAGAAATGATTATCTGGTCTCTAAAACATTTGGTTTTTGGCATAGCTTTTGAACTCCGATGTAAATATCTATCAGTTTCATCATATTATGGTCCCAAGTTCACGAGAGGAATAAGAAAGATTATATATATATTGTTTCTCATTTCACTTTGTTGGAAAAAAATATATGTTATGGTCCCAAGTCATATATATTTTCACTTATCTCCTTATATATGGAACCGTATTTATAAATAGAGGCAAATACGTTTTATATATCTGTATCGGTTTTCTATATTGCTGTTTTCCTGGGGTGTAAAATTTGTGTGAGTTCTGTAAATTGAGCAGTTCTTAGTGCGCATGTTACATCATAATCCTTCCACTAAGGACACCACTAAATTTGGTAGCAATTATATTGTGCTTGATATGTTTCCAATGGCTGAATGACAACTACTACCAATGTTTATGGCAGGAGAACATATAATTGCTGCTACTTCTACTTTCTATCTATGCTCCAAACAATAACTAAAGCTTACATCCTTGGGACATCTAAAACATTAGAGTCGTTTCTTAATATAAATCAAAATCATTATCTTTGATCAAAACAGTAGGGAAATGGTACCAGAGCCTGAGTCGGAATTAGGCCATGCTTGCCCCTAACACGTTATATATTGCATTGTTTTCCAGGCTATCATAGTAATAGTATAAATTAGATGAATCTACTACAGGTATTATAGTTCGCATGAATGATCAAGAAGGAGCATAATAGGCTGTGGATGTCGCTGTTTTATCTATCCCATACATCATACATCTTTGATAATGTTACTATTGATGGAAACATCATTCAAGAGCGAGGAGTCACAAGCAATTGCTGCAGCTTGGGGAAAAACATACAAATTGAAGGCTAGAGTTGACTCCATCATAATAGAACTTTAAAGCCTGAACAATGGACATACTCAACTTTTGCACTCATAACATGTGAAAAGTGTTTCATCTAGCCGCGCAATTGCGCGGGCCACCCAGCTAGTTTTGAATAATTTAAAGGTAGCACATGAAAAATTTACTTGGAGTGGCAAGGAAATACCACATATAGGTAGTTATGGTGGACACAAATGGCATGGATTTTGGCTCAAGGATTTGGATGCACGAGAAGCATTCCCTCTCAGTACAGAGTTTAGGCTAGCAAGGTTATGTAAGCAAACAAGAATATCAACCCGTACACCAAGTTTTATATGACAAACATATTGCAAACGTTATAAGACTTCATACCGTCTTCCTTGTTAACCAAACCCTGTTATTAGAAAATATCTAGACCTTAGGGGTACCACCGATGCAAACCAAATTTTCAACAAGCTTTACGGTAGTTCTTCACTAATAGGCTTAACTCATGTGATGCACAATTTAATCATGATCTACTTGTTAACTCAAAACAATTGACAAGCATCAAGTTATCCATTTTAGTGATCTACAAGATTAAGCAAGTTTTTCCTTATACCAATTACCACATGCAACATTTTCTGAACCAACCAAACACCAATCAATTTATTTCATCAACTCTCCAAACAAATATAAGTGAAGCAAGAGAGTACTTTCTACAAAAGAAAGCTAATAGCTCTGACAAGAGATACATGAAAACAAGAGCTAAAAGCTGAACAGCGCTAGATATGAATACTCAACAAATATAAGTGAAGAATAGGAGTATTCTCATGAAAAAGCGGAGCGTGTCTCTCTCCCAATCAAGAATGCTAGGGTCCAGTCAAGCTTTATTGAAAATAAAAGTGCAATACTGAAAATAAAAAGCACACAGACGCTCCAAGAAAAGCACATATGATGTGAAAGAATTAAAATATAGTTTCACTAGAGATGACCTGATAATTTTGACGATGAAGAAGGGGATGCCTTGGGCATCCCCAAGCTTAGACGCTTGAGTCTTCTTGAAATATGCTGGGGAGATCCATGGGAGCCTCCCCAAGCTTAAGCTCTTCACTCTTCTTGATCCTATTATATCATCCTTCTCTCTTGACCCTTGAAAACTTCCGTCACACCAAACTCAAAGTAGATCTCATTAGAGGGTTAGTGCATAATCAAAAATTCACATGTTCTGTAAAGACGCAATATGATTTGTTACTTTAAACATTAGCTACAGCCACTGATGTTATGTGAAGCTCTTCCACCCAAAAAAGAATTTCACTCAACACTAGTAAAAGAGAGAATGCGAAAAATAAAAAGGCATAATCTGTCTAAAACAGAACAGTCCGCAAAGACGAATTTTTTCGAGCCACTTACGACGCTCAGATCGAGAAACTCTGAACTAATGAAAGTTTCAGACATTCATAAAGATTACGCACAAAAATTTTTCAGATTTTTTTAACAATCTGGTGATTTTAGGAATTTCGTACAGTGAACAGCAAAAATCTGTTTCTGCGCAGCAATCAAAATTAAGCATCATCTTATCATTAGAGGCTACTCTTGGCACAACAATGCGAGAAAATAAAGATACAAAGGAGTTGCTACAGAAGTAAACAAGCACCTTGACTCAATAAAAGAAAAATTGCAGAAAAATAAAATGGGTTGCCTCCCATAAGCGCTTTTCTTTAACGCCTTTTAGCTAGGCACAAAGCATGCATCAAGTATTACCAAGTGAAGAAGCATCAACATTCTTACGCTTAGCTCTCTTACCTTTACCTTTATCTTTAGGAAATACTTGGTTACACATAGGTGAAGAGGCGAAATTCATAGTGCCTTGGCCCACATCTATTATTGCTCCAAAGCGTTTCAACAGGACCTTCCAAGCGTAATTTGTCCTACTCCTGCACATTCAATGACAAGATAATCAATAGATATTGTTATCCCTAAGAGTTTTGTAAATACTCCTTCAGCTACTCCCCTTGGTAATTTAATAGTATTATCACCCAAAGTTATACAATCTTCGCATTTGGAAAGCTCCCAAAGATTTAAGGAATCATAAATATTCTTGGGCATTAAACAGAATTCAGACATAATATCACAGCGAGAATGAAAAGTTTCACCATTTATAACAACTTTTACTGAGGGAATCCATCCCGATGGTTCAAAATTTACTGGCACATTATCATAATGTTCACGAATCTGATTATACCCTTCTTTAGACCAGATATGTTCGTTTCAAGAGCGTTAAGTCTATCACTTATGCTTGTCAAAGCCAAATCAATTTTAGTGATTGGGGAGCTAGAAATTGTAATCAATTTTTTTATAGCATTAAAAGCTTGATCCCCATCATAACGAAGGAAATCTCCTCCTACCACAGCATCTAAAGCATATCTATAGCAAAGAACAAGACCAAAATAAAAGCTACTAAGAAGCAGGCTTAAAGTCATTTTAGGTTCAGTTTTAGCATAGGACTCAGATATTCTAGACCAAGCATCTTTAAAACTCTCCTCACTCCCTTGCTTGAAAGTGAAGATCTCTTCTTCAGGTGACATTACTACTGGAACAGGGCTAGACATGATGACTAACAGAAAACAAAACTGAAAATAAACTAAATGCAAGTAACTAATTTTTTTGTGTTTTTGATAATTGAAAGCAAACAAGATAAAATAAAATAAACTAAGCAAGACAAAAACAAAGTAAAGAGATTGGAAGCGTGAAACTCCCCTTGCAGAAGACTGCTGTCTCCCCGGCAACGGCGCCAGAAAAATAGCTTGATGACGTGAAACACACGTTCGTTGGGAGACCCCAAGAGGAAGGTATGATGTAGTCAGCAGCAAGTTTTCCCTCAGAAAGAAACCAAGGTTATCGAACCAGTAGGAGCAGCAACTCTTCAGAAGGTTGTCAACGGCGCCAGAAAAATAGTGTCGGGAGTCTGGACTGTTGACGTGGAATCTGCACACAACACAATCAAACTACTTTGCCCCAACGAAACAGTGAGGTTGTCAATCTCACTGGCTTGCTGAAAACAAAGGATTAAACGTATGGTGTGGAAAATGAGTATTAAATTGCAGAGAATGAAAAAGGAACAGTTTGCAGTTTGTGGTTGTTTAATCAGTGTAAAAGAATGGACCGGGGTCCACAGTTCACTAGTGGTGTCTCTCCATAAAAGATAACTAACATGTTGGGTGAACAAATTACAGCTGGGCAATTGACGAATAGTGAGCGCATGACAATGCATATACATGACATGTTGACTACTATGATATTTAATTGGGCATTACGACATAATACATAGATCGTTATCCAACAGCATCTATGACTAATAATCCACCGCCGGGTTGTCATCCGAGTCCCCCGTTGGTATTAAGTTGCAAGCAACGGATAATTGCATTAAGTAAAGTGCGTAATGTAAACAAACACATATGCCCGTGGACATAGCATCGTTAGGTTATCCCTAGTGGCAACAGCACATCCACAACCTTAGAACTTTCTGTCACTGTCCCAGGTTAAACGGAGACATGAACCCACTATCTAGCATAAATACTCTCTCTTGGAGTTACAAGCATCTACTTGGCCAAAGCATCTACGAGTAACGGAAAGCATGCAAGATCTTAAATAACATATAAGATAGATTGATAATCAACTTGACATAATATTCAATATTCATCGGATCCCAGCAAACACAACATGTAGCATTACAATAATATGATCTTGATCATGTAGGGCAGCTCACAAGATCTAAACATGATGGCACAAAGTGGAGAGACAACCATCTAGCTACTGCTATGGACCCGTAGTCCAAGGATGAACTACTCACGCATCACTCCGGAGGCAGGCATGGCGATGTAGAAGCCTCCGGTGACGATTCCCCTCTCCGGCAGGGTGCCGGGAAGAGGTTCTGAACCCTCCCGAGCTAGGGTTGACGACGGCGGCGTCTCTGGAACTTTTCGTGGATATTTGCTCAGGTACTTAGGGTTTTCGCGTCGGGGGGAATAAGTAGGCGAAAGGGCGGCGGCTGCGGACCCCCGAGGGGCCCACACCACCCCAGGGCGCGGCAGAAGGGGGGCCCGCGCCCTGGAGCGTGTGGCCTCCTGGTGGCCCTCCTCTGCTGCTCCTTCGCTCCGTCAGGCGTGTTCTGGAAAAATAGGCACCCCCGTGTAGTTTCGTCCAATTCCGAGAATATTTCCAGACTAGCTTTTCTGGAATACAAAAACAGCAGAAAACAGGAACTGGCACTTCGGCATCTTGTTAATAGGTTAGTCCCAAAAAATGTATAAAAGTGATATAAAGTAGATGCAAAACATGTAGCAATTGGTATAAAACAAGCATGGAACATCAAAAATTATAGATACGTTTGAGACGTATCAAGCAATACGGTTGATCTGTTTGGCATTAATATTGCAGATGAAATGTTTCTTTCTTTGGGTCGATGAGCTGGCCCAGACGCTGATGAATGAACTGCTGGAGGAGCACCAAGAATGGTTGCCACAGACAATAGCGGCTGCAGCGCGAGCTCCGGAAGAAGAGGCAGAGGGCGGAGCACAGATTGATGTTGTTGAGCTAAGGAGGTTGAACCAGAAGGTTAAGAAGCTCGAAGATCAAGCACAAGTACCCCTTTGCAATTACATTTGGGCATTTGTAGGTATGGTAATGGTACTGGGTGAAATCTTAAAATTGTATGGAAGGGCATGAATTTGGGAGGAATTTGTAAGCTAGAAATTGTATGAATAGTTTGAAATTCAGAAACTTTGATCAATGAAACGGAAAAAAATGTCTGTTGTGGGCTATCTCATAGCCGAGAGCCCAGTGTCGGCTTCACTAATGGGCCAACCGCATCCAATTGGGCCCATTCGGGATGTGCAAATGGGATTCTGTCGGAAAAAAAAAGAAGGGTGTCTGGGACTCGAACCCACGAACTAATGGGCCAACTCCATCGAATCGGGCCCATGCAGCCTTGGTAAATAAGATTAAAAAAAAAGGTGGAAAATGAGCAAAAGTGATGCGGGTGGGACTCGAACCCACGACCGCATTGTTTGTGGCGTGAAAGGGCTGCGCTGGTAACCAGTAGGGCGGATAGAAGGATATTGGAAAGAACAGGGAAGGAAGCTATATTTAGTTAGTCCATGTCTTGGTTTAGGGTTTAAAACCACATGACTTGGAAATATATTGCCAAAGGTCCCGCTTTGGGCACGAACATTTTGTTAGGAATAAACCACGCCATCCCCGTGGTGACCAGTGTGTGCGTGTCTAGGTCTAGATGGATGAGTTTGTGAGTTTGTGGTTCGGTTAGGAGTGCCCGAGGTGGGCAGCGTCGTGTGTGTGCACTGTGTACTGCTCATTGATCATGGTTGTGAGCCAGTCTGAGCTGAAAATAAAGTTGTATTCTTGCGCCACAAATTTTTTTTGAAACAACTTTTTCTTTATAAATTTGATATTTGGGTACGTTTAGTTTGATATTTGGGCAGGTTGGTAGACCACATGTGTACTTCGATCTTTGAACACACATAGTTTTTTGAAACAACTCTTTCTTTATTAATTTGATATTTGGGCATGTGTTTTTTGAAACAACTCTTTCTTTATTAATTTGATATTTGGGCACGTTTAGTTTGATATTTGGGCATGTGTTTTTTGAAACAACTCTTCTATTTTTTAACCACTTGCTCTATGAAAACCTTAGGGCACGAACTCTTCTATTTTTTGAAACAACTCTTCTATTTTTTTAACCACTTGATATTTGATATTTGGGCATGTATTTGCTTATCCACTTGCTCTATGGGCTGCAAAGGACCTCCCCAAATTGCCTGAAACTCCAATTGCAATCCATTGGCACTGAATAATCGAAACCTCCCTGGAATTTCTTCTTCTGGGTGTCTTCATCCAGGATGTACCGGTCCCTTCTAATGCTCACCAAGAAAGCAAACCGCAACTCCATCCTAACCCACGAAAAACAGAGACGCAATCAGCACAAGCAAGCTCGGGAACCCATTTTCCAATTGCAGAAAAACAGAGACGCAATTGCAGAATTAACCTCAAATGCACAACCAAGCTATGTCCAAATGCAGAAATAAATAGCGTCCTATGTCGATCGACTGTTGAAATGCACAAACAAGCTAAATTGGAGGAAGCCTTACCCCTGGGAACCTAGTCGTGGACGCGGCGGGTCTCTGGCCCGACGCCTGCCTCGCCAGCTACTCTGGGGTCGCTGCCGCTCGCCATTTCGCCGCCAACGTCCTAGTGGGGTGCACCAGCCCCTCACCTATCAGCGCTCCGGCCGGGCGCACGGAAGGAGCCCCGCCGCGGGTCGAGCAGGTGGCGGCCGCAGTGGCGGAACGAGCGCCCCACCCGTGTCGTCGCAGGACGGTGGCGGCGGATCTGCTGGTGGTGGTGGATCTGGTGGTGACGCGGGACGGCCGTGGCGGCGCAGGTGGTGGTGGCGGCGGCGCAGATGGTGGTGGCGGCGGCGCACAACGGCCGGTCGGGAGCAGGCGCGCACGGACAGATTGGGGATCAGGCCGTTGGGCGGTCCCACCTCTAAGCCTGCACCCAGGCGGTCCCACCTGTAAGTTGTGGACCCACTGTCAGTAACGCCATCACACGGAATAGACTAGAAACTTGCCGTTTAGGGCAAACCATTGTAGCTGTGAATGAACTAGGGGCAAAACTGAGGACGATTCGCAACAAGGAGCAAAAATGAGTCCAACAAGGCTGGTAGGGGCAATCCATTAAATGACCCTTTCTAATAACAGGGTTTGGTTAACAAGGAAGACGGTATGAAGTCTTATAACGTTTGCAATATGTTTGTCATATAAAACTTGGTGTACGGGTTGATATTCTTGTTTGCTTACATAAACCTTGCTAGCCTAAACTCTGTACTGAGAGGGAATGCTTCTCGTGCATCCAAATCCTTGAGCCAAAATCCATGTCATTTGTGTCCACCACAACTACCTATATGTGGTATTTCCTTGCCACTCCAAGTAAATTTTCACGTGCTACCTTTAAATTATTCAAAATGTTATTATTCCCTTTTGTGTCAATGTTTACTAGCTCATGAGGAATTAGTGTGGTTATTCTTTATTCTATTTGTTGAATGGACTTTTACACCTGGACTAGTGGCATATACATCCGCTTATCCAATAATTTTGCAAAAAGAGCTGGCAACGGGGTGCCCAGCCCCAATTAATTACAACTTTAACCAATTAATTCTCTTCACACTTTTGCCCTGATTCATCAGTAAGCAATGACAAACAGTGAAATACCTGAATGTGTGTAAACCAAAGAGAAAGAGGGATGATCTGCCTTGCTGGTAGAAATAACGTCCTTCATGGGAGCCGCTCTTAAAAGTCCGTTTGACAGGTAGAATACTGTTCTCACCCGCTACCATTCGTTGACAATTAACAAACACCTCTCAAAAATAGATACTCCTCCATGGTATGTGATTGATGGAAGGCACCCGAGGATTCGGTTAGCCATGGCTTGTGTTAGCAAGGTTGGGAGGAGTATCAAATATTTTATGCAATCTCTATATGCTTTCAAAAACCTAAAAGCTCTAGCACATGACTTAATCCCTGCTTCCCTCTGCGAAGGGCCTTTCTTTTACTTTTATGTTGAGTCAGTTTTCCTATTCTTTCTGTCTTCCACAAGCAAACACTAGTGTCAACTTTGTTACAACATGCGTTATATGCAACGTATTGGACTTGTTATACTACTTTGTGTTGACAATATCCATGAGATAAATATGTTGAAAGTTGAAGCAAATGCTGAAACTCAATTCTTCCTTTGTGTTGATTGAATACCTTTTATTAGAAACTATTGCTTTATGAGTTAACACTTATGCAAAACTGTTTGATGCTTGTCTCGAAAGTACTATTCATGAAAACGTTTAGCTTGTGTAATTCATTGTTTACTCATTATCTATTTGGTAGCAAATTATAGACCATTGACTTGGATCACTTCATTCATTTACATGTGCCTTGCAATATTATATGATCAAGATTATGATGGTAGCATGTCACCTCAAAAATTATTTTGTTTTTATCGTTTACCTACTCGAGGACGAGTAGGAACTAAGCTTGGGGATGCTGATACGTCTCAAACGTATCTATAATTTTTGATGTTCCATGCTTGTTTTATACCAATTGCTACATGTTTTGCATCTACTTTATATCACTTTTATACATTTTTTGGGACTAACCTATTAACAAGATGCCGAAGTGCCAGTTCCTGTTTTCTGCTGTTTTTGTATTCCAGACAAGCTAGTCTGGAAATATTCTCGGAATTGGACGAAACTTCACGGGGGTCCCTATTTTACCAGAACTCACCTGAGGACCGAAGGAGCAACGGAGAGGAGCCAGGAGGGCCCACACGCACCTAGGGCGCGGGCCCCCCCTCTGCCGCGCCCTAGGGTGGTGTGGGCCCCTCGGGGGTCGTCAGCCGCCGCCCTTTCGCCTACTTATTCCCCCCGACGCGAAAACCCTAAGTGCCTGAGCAATATCCACGAAAAGTTCCAGAGACGCCGCCGCCGTCAACCCTAGCTCGGGAGGGTCCAGAACCTCTTCCCGGCACCCTGCCGGAGAGGGGAATCGTCACCGGAGGCTTCTACATCGCCATGCCTGCCTCCGAGTGATGCGTGAGTAGTTCATCCTTGGACTACGGGTCCATAGCAGTAGCTAGATGGTTGTCTCTCCACTTTGTGCCATCATGTTTAGATCTTGTGAGCTGCCCTACATGATCAAGATCATATTATTGTAATGCTACATGTTGTGTTTGCTGGGATCCGATGAATATTGAATACTATGTCAAGTTGATTATCAATCTATCTTATATGTTATTTAAGATCTTGCATGCTTTCCGTTACTCGTAGATGCTTTGGCCAAGTAGATGCTTGTAACTCCAAGAGAGAGTATTTATGCTAGATAGTGGGTTCATGCCTCCATTTAATCTGGGACAGTGACAGAAAGTTCTAAGGTTGTGGATGTGCTGCTGCCACTAGGGTAACCTAACGATGCTATGTCCACGGGCATATGTGTTTGTTTACATTACGCGCTTTACTTAATGCGATTATCCGTTGCTTGCAACTTAATACCAACGGGGGACTCGGATGACAACCCGGCGGTGGATTATTAGTCATAGATGCTGTTGGATAACAGTCTATGTATCTTGTCGTAATGCCCAATTAAATATCATAGTAGTCATCATGTCATGTATATGCATTGTCATGCGCTCACTATTTGTCAATTGCCCAGCTGTAATTTGTTCACCCAACATGTTAGTTATCTTTTATGGAGAGACACCACTAGTGAACTGTGGACCCCGGTCCATTCTTTTACACTGATTAAACAACCACAAACTGCAAACTGTTCCTTTTTCATTCTATGCAATTTAATACTCATTTTCCACACCATATGTTTAATACTTTGTTTTCAGCATGCCGGTGAGATTGACAACCTCACTGTTTCGTTGGGGCAAAGTAGTTTGATTGTATTATGTGCAGATTCCACGTTGGTGATCGTATTGCGCCGTGCGAGCCACCAACAACCTTCTGAAGAGTTGCTGCTCCTACTGGTTCGATAACCTTGGTTTCTTTCTGAGGGAAAACTTGCTGCTGAACTGCATCATACCTTCCTCTTGGGGTCTCCCAACGAGCGTGTGATTCACGCCATCATGGGTGTGACCATTGCCACTACTCCATGACTAGATCTAGCATGTTCTTATTTTAACTTCATGTCATGATACTTATTGCTATACTCTGAGTTATCTTAATTACTGAGGTGTTATGATTTAGTTCCCATCTTGGTGGAGTATAAGAGAGACTAATAACCAAAAGGTCTCTATGTTAGGACGTGATGCCCATATAATTATAACTTGTCATTAAACTATTGTGTTGCAATCTCATATGTCAACTCTAGTGTTCCATTGTCTACCACTTTATTAAAGAGAGAGTGCATTTGTGAAACCATGAACCCCGGTCCATTTTTAATCATAAGAAACACCTTTCCAACCACTTTTACCACTTTTCCATTTTCTGCCATTTAAAAATCCGAAAATACAAAAACACTTTTACATCTTGCATCCATCATATAAAACCCAAAAATATCATTTATCATTGCCACCACCATCCTTGCATATTTATTTACCATCATTGCATATTTATTTCTTGTTTGCATTGCATATTATCTTGATATCATTCTCACACCTTGTGCTTGACAACCACTAGGTGAGGTTGAGGACCAAAAAATTTACTTTGTTTTGTAGATAACCAAAAGAAGGATAGGAAAGATAAATCTTCACTACTGATTCCCCGAGAGTTCGATATTAAACCCTCGAGTCACCCCTCGTGGGGAAACACGTCTTCCACTTACTACACACTCTGCACTTGGAGTCTCAACCTAACCCATATTCTTTTGACGCAGGTAACTACGTCATCGGGTATCACACATCCACAACCTTAGACGTTGATGTCACTCGCCCAGATTACCGGAGGCATGAACCCACTATCTAGCATAAATACTGCCTCTTAGAATTACAAGCATCTACTTGGACAAAGCATCTACTAGTAACGGAACGCATGCAAGATCATAAATAACATATAAGATAGATTGATAATCAACTTGATCATAGTATCAATATTCATCGGATCCCAGCAAACACAACATGTAGCATTACAATAAGATGATCTTGATCATGATAGACAGCTCACAAGATCTAAACATGATAGCACAAGGAGGAGAGACAACCATCTAACTACTGCTATGGACCCGTAGTCCAAGGATGAACTACTCACGCATCACTCCGGAGGCAGCATGGTGATGTAGAGCCCTCCGGTGATGATTCCCCTCTTCGGCAGGGTGCCGGGAAGAGCTTCAGAACCCTCCCGAACTAGGGTTGACGACGGCGGCGGCTACGGAACTTTTCGTGGATGGAGGCTCGGGTATTTAGGGTTTTCTGGATAAAGGCATTATATAGGCGAAAGGGCGGCGTCTGGAGGCACCCGAGGGGGTCACGCCACCCCCGGCGCGGCAGGAGGTGGGGCCACGCCGGCCCCTGGCGTGGCTGCCTCCTCGGTCGTCTCCGTCTCTCCTTTGGACTCCGTGTACGTGTCGTCCAATTCCGAGAATATTTCCTGAACAGCTTTTCTAGAATACAAAAACAGCAGAAAACAGGAACTGGCACTGTGGCATCTTATTAATAGGTTAGTCCCAGAAAATGCATAAAAATGATATGAAGTGTATGTAAAACATGTAACAATTGGTATAATATCAACATGGAACATCAGAAATTATAGATACGTTTGAGACGTATCAGCAGGCAAGGTGTATCTCCATTATCTTCACGCCGTGACCGAGGGAGAAAAAAACCGGAGTCGTCCACGCCGAAGTCGGAAAACCGACGAAGGAGGAGTCAGCTCCGCCCTACTCTCATGGAACTGCTGCCTGTACTTCTTCCTTCTCTACACAGTGGTATCATACTTCATCATGGGAGCCGGATGAGGGATAAAAAGCCGGAGTCGTTCACGCCGGAGCCGGAAGGCCGACAAAGCAGGAGTCGGCTCGTAGCTGGGAGGTATCCTAGCTGCTCGAGTCGTCATCGACGACTTCGACTTTCACTGCAACAACAGGCGTACCTATTCGTTTTCTGGTATTTACGTATGAATTGCCCCCCATAAGTCATACCTATTCATTTTTTGTCACCTGTAAGTTTAGAATGTTCTGGAATATTAGTCTATAGGACGCCCCAGAAACTTCAAGGTCTATGTCGAGCTCGTTCACGTGATGTCGCCTACTAGAGCCTAGCGACGTTCATGGAGACGCTACTTTCCATTCGTGTGAATACCTTGGAGTTTTCATCTTCTTCGACACTCGATCATGGTGCCTTGCGAGTAGGAGTCGTTCATCGGGAGTCAGACTTCGAGTTGGAGTCATGCTTGGTAACGGACGTGAGTCGTCTCAGGCAGGTGTCCTGATCAGTTATAGGCAGACTGGACCATCATTTTCAAACTGATAGCTAAGAAGCGGGGGTTCGTTTATTTTCTGAATAATGTGGGAGTGTCATAATATTGTAAGAGAAAAATACCAGAGGTCTAAATCTACTAACCTGTACAAACTATGGCAATGTACATGTACATCCGTACTTAAACATGACTCCCACGAGAGTGAGCAAGAGGAGAGGAGACTCGCTCTTTTGTTGTCACGAGAGTCAGTAAAAGGAGAACCGCCACTTTGGTGGTCACGAGAGTCAGGAAAAGGGAGACTCCCACGGGAGTCGGCAACAAGGAGACTCCCACTTCGGCGGTTACAGAGAATCAGAAGAAAGGAGAGTCCCACGAGAGTCGGCAACAGGGAGAATCTAAATTCAGTGGTCACGAGAGTCAGTAAAAGGGAGACTTCCGCAAGAGTCCGCAACAGGGAGACTCCCACTTTGCAAACAAAGTCAGCAACAGGGAGCCTCCCAATTTGGTGGTCATGAGAGTCAGCAAAGGGAGACTAGCTCCCATGTGAGTCACCAACAGAGAGACTCCCACTTCGGTTGTCATAAGAGTCAGCAACAGAGAGACTCCCACTTCGATGGGCATGAGAATCAAAGTTATACTACAGCAACTAAAATCACAAGAAGGGAGAAACTACAGACGATGCCATCAGCTCAACAATAATCATCTATCGTTTTCATATAATTATTTTTCTTGAGTGTAAAGCACTGTAGATTGCCGACATAACTTGAACATGACACTTCCATTTCATATAACAATTTCATGTGACTAAGATATAAGAACTGAAACAGTTGTGCTCCTTGTCGTTCTATTATCCTTTCAGTTTAGCAAAAGCATAGCACAACTATATCTTCGTCTTAACTAAATGTAAGAAGATCTAAAACAACAATATTTATTTAGCTGAACCATCTAAGATTTCATCTTAATTAAAAATATCCTAGATTTGTTAGACTATTTTTTTCTTCTATTTAGACTCCGTGGCAACGCACGGGTATTTAGCTAGTAAACACTAAATTCCATCACTAGATTCGTTTTGAAATAAAGGTTCAAACTATATCAATTTGATGTCATATATACTGTTACTTTTTCTATAAAGTTGGTCAACTATTAAAATCTTATTTTAGTGCAAAAGCTAGATGTACACATATCCGTTGACGGGAGGAGTACTGGTTGGAGTATATCTCTACGTGTACGTGGCCCTCGCTGTACAAATGACTCCATGGTGTGAAACCAGCCCATCGATGCGCGGAAGGGTCATCGCACGGGCGCTTGCGCGGCCAACCGGCTGCATGCAAGCGCAGCTAGCTAGTAGCCTCAGCCTCGAATCCGGCCGGCCGTATAGCTAGTCGTCGTAGCCGCAGGGACCGCGCACGCCGGCCGCGACCACAGATCGCACGCCGGCGGCGAATATACATGTAGCCATGCAATGCATGCATAGGCATCTGCGCGGCATGCAGTACGTTCGCACGCACGGCACCGCCTCGAATCAAAAGGTTACTTTGGTTTTCTACTGTTCACAAAGGAGACACCAAGAAAAGTCTCCCCGCACGCATGCGGGCACCAGCTTAGCTTGCCTGCACACAGAGCAGCTACGGGTACAGTAATGGAAGGAGTTGTTTTTGTTTTTGTTTTTTGTAGTACTACTCTTAGAGTACAAATTACAAAGGACGCGAAAGTACGGACGTACTCTATACGTATCAAAATGTAAGATGTTTTAGTATCATTTTTCGCCATCCCACATGTATCTAAACATCTTACATTTTCACGTGAATCTTGCACATGAACATATCTAGATACATGTGGGTCTAAAAATGGTAAAACATAGTATTACATTTTGATACAGAGTGAGTACATGATAGACGTCGTACGGTACTGCTAGATCGGTTGCTCCGCCTGTGGGCACGCACGTACGTGCAACGTGCTGCGTCTTGCATGCTTTGATCATGTCTGTTACGATAATTCCGCCATGCAAGATCATAAACGACACCGAGGCACGATGTTTGGTAACGTAGTTCGGCGAACTCGCTTACATCTGTGGGGCATGACTACGGGCGCTCCTCCCCAAAGATACCGCAAAGGCCATTCTAGGCGTCGGCACAAGCCGCCGGCTCCCCCTAGGTGCCAATTGCTATCAAGTCAATCATGGGTTACAACGTGTGGTGCCCCCACATTATATGGAAGGCCCAGGCTACAAGAGTTCGACTCCAATAATACTCGTATCCTATCCACATCTAATACAACTCCAAATCCTACTGTAACCCAACTCGTACGTAATATTCGACACACACACAATAATGTCCAACACCGCGTATATATGTGTTCTCTTCGCATCAAATTTATCCTATTTCCAAAGGCAGTGGGATTGCGAGAGTCCAACCCACATATAGGTGATCGGGTTGAGTGGTACTAGTCCGGCAGTAGAGTACTGATCTCTTTATCTGCATCGATCGAGTTTAGGCTTTGGATGTGAGAGAGGTGAGGAGCACAAGTCCGCGTGCATTGAGAATAGGACCACGTACGTACCTGGCCTAAGCACCTAGTCTAAGCATAAGCATGCATCTCTTCTCTTCCTAGGCCTGCACCTGCTTGTAAAGAGATCTAGGAGTAGGTCGATCAGGGCTGCATCTCGACGCTGCATTTTTTTTTCTTCGACCCAGATCTACACTAGTATAAAAGTTCATCATATATACAAAATTACATCAAGGTCTTTGCAACACGTAACGACCTACCATTGGCAGAGCGAGCCGTCGATACACCATTGTTGCCGCTACACTATCGGAGCTAGACTGACGTTGTTGATAACAGTAGGAACGCCGTAATGCACGTGCCACTATGGACTGCATACTTAGGCCTGTGCCAATGCATCGTTTGTTAACACGTTTCTATAGGAGTATTAAAAACATTAGAGACAACTAGTCTAGTGCATTGTCTCTTGTGAGTTGTATCTAAATTAAATAATTTAGTGGTAATATTGGGTTAATACTTTTTGTCTATGGCCACGTGCAAGTGTTGTATGTTAGCTAAGATACAATTTCGATCTCTTTCTTTATTAACTATCATGCCACATCAGCAAAATGCATATGAAACCGTGATAAGAACCTTGCATTGCCATAGGTCTTACCTAGAGTCGAACAATCGAATCGATCTGAATCACCTAACACCAAACCCGTAACACATATATACAAAACGGGATCCACCACTTAAAAGGAGCAGCGAGCAAACGATTCCCCGCCCTCCTCCATATACCGGCAAGATCATGCTCACGAGGTGGAGGAGGAGACGAGGAAATCTACTTTTTGTTCTGCAAAACGCAACCATAGCCACTATAACGCCGTTGCCGGTTGACCAAACTTTAAACTTAGAGGCCTCCGCCACCGGAGCGGCAAGCATAATAGACAGAGACACGTCCATCGTCGGACAAAGATCAGAGGAGACGTGTCGCGGCTAGGGATTTTCTTCTTGCAGGAACGCCTTTGTGTAGCCACGCTGCTTTGCTTTGACTGTCCTTAGTTTCAATCTCTCTACTCCGAATATATTTGCAATCTAACATATATTTTCAATCCAAAACTTCCAAAAAAAAGGATTACCAACTAATCGTACTATACTCGTAAAAATAGTGAAGGAAAGAAATGTGGTGGGTGCTAGCTACTCCATAGCTTGTACTGGTTCTGGACCGTATTACTTATTTGGACCACAGACAAGCAGGCATGCAAGTTTTAAATCTTAGATCAGAGAAAGCAGATTCAAAGTGCATGTGATATGCCTAATCAAGCTAGAAGCATGGCTGCGTTCATCTCCACTCTCCTTGTAGATCGACTAGGCTGCAGTGTGCTTGTCAGCTGCATACGTCCAGGCAGAGGTTGCTGCTACAACATTTGCTGCATGCCTGCTAGTTGCTCTCATTGATGCATGGAAACAAATATAGCAACCACCGAGATACAACAAAACCTCTCATCATACATTGTTAATTTGCACAACTGGATGGACCGTGTCAGGTCTTGTCTTTGCTTTGATTTGGCGTTAAATATTTTGCATTAGTTAGTTGGGCTCCTCATACTAATAAGAGCATGTTGTTAGTGCCGATGTACCACTGCCACCTACTACTAGGAAAGATCTGATTTTATGTAATTCAATGCCTGCTTTCTTTGTCCTGCTACATTTATATGAGTACATCTACAAAGCATTCAACAAATGTAAGCAGATTTAAGTTTTGACTAGTCATCCTTGATATCTTGTCATGGCTTGTTTAATTTGCATGATTCTAAAGCCTCCACATGATTAGAATAGAAATGTTTATGCATATCAAAGAATTGCAATTGTTTGATTTGTAGGTTGTTTTTCTTTATGATCCTCTTGGGTGATTCTTGAGGAAAAACATATGATTGTAAGAAATAAGTGGCAACAAAATAGATTGTTTTGGAAGTGTACATCCCCACAAAAGTTCTTTTCATCTCACTGAAATGTTGAAATATTCATTTATTGTAAAAAATATATCAGGATTGTAATTATCAAAGAAATATTTGAACCAAAGAGTCCCTAGGTCAACCTATCACAGTTGGAGATTCCACCAAGCTATGTAGTAATACATTATCTCTACTAAAACTTCAATGAACATTCTCGGGGATTCTACATCTAGGGCCTTTTTGTTTAGACGAGAAAACACATGATTCAAATTATATTGCATATTGAATCCTACATGAACTAGAAATCAATGAATTTATAATATAATTTGTTTGGTGGCACCATAGAAAACATTGAATATTTTTTAAAGCCTATGATTCCATAGTTGTTCGAAGAAAGAAAATGAGATCTCTCATTATGTTGGTCTAAAAAATCTTTCAAATTGCATGTGAAGCAAATCCTATAGATTATATAAGAAAAAATTCTAAGTAATATAATCCTCCAAAAGTGAAATTCCTATGAAACAAAGGTTGTATATGTTCATTCATGCATCTTTAATCGATACTAGTTCATTCAAAAAAAAATCGCTACTCCTTACCGTTATTATTCGCAAATATGGAGTACTAGTTAAGCTAGATAGCTACTCCATGTGACTAATTCAATTATCAACTGTGTGTGTATGTGCGTGTGTGTGAGCGTCTCCGGGTTTTCAAAAAAAATGCATTTGAAACAAATTTATGGTCACCTAAGGGCCTCTTTGGTTCAAAGGATTTTCATAGGGATTTCATAGGATTCCAATCTATAGGAATTTCTCTATGGAGTCCATTTGGTTCAAAGGAATAAATCTTCCAAAAAATTATGGAATGCTTTCCTACACTACAATCCCATAAGAATTCTAGCAAGAGGTTGGACCTCATGGAAAAATTCCTATGAGTTTATGACAATCATGACTTGTACCCAACTTCATAGAAAATTCCTACGTTTTTCCTGTGCTGCAACCAAACAACTAGTATGACTGATTCCTACGTTTTAAGTTCATGTAGGATTCCACATGTCACGACATTTCATTCATATGTTTTTCCTATTTATGTGGTTTTCAATTCCTGCAAACCAAAGAGGACCTAATTGTGTCGTGTAACTAATGTCATGGAAATCACTCCTTACGTTGTTATGCTGACGCAATTTTCCAGTAGCAAAGGCCTCCATTTTAATGACTGCGTAGGAAAAGTGATTTCTTTAGAGAGCATGGAGTCATGTGCCATGCAATTGTTCGAAAGCAGTTGGATATTTGATTACACAAAACCTGTAGTATGAGATCTAGAAAAAGTTGGCTTTGCTTGCACGCGTGACTTGCGTGCCATCCTCTCCGTAGGGAAAACAAAGTTCTTTACAATAGGCCCTGGGCCAGATTTCCGGCTGAGCCAAGGTACAGTCAATCACTTGGCCTTGACCGCCGTCGCCCTCTCATTTCACATCACACGATCTGGTCTACCCCTGCATCGTTGTCAAGGAATGGACTTGCGGCTATAGATTCCAAGCTAGGCCACAGGCTATAGCTGACAAGACAAAGTGTTGTCACATCGTGAACAAGAATTGCAATATTTTAAAATTATATTGTGTTTCTATACACAGAAAGCGTGAGGTATCTTTGACTTTCAGAACTCCAACATGAAAAACAAAAGAAAAGAATACGATAAGAATAAATGCGCAAATTATTCACAGATTGCAAAGCATATGGTCATGTGGATATTGCAAAATTAAGAGCCTCTTGTTCGCATGATTCTATTAACGTGGAAATAGGAAGATATAGAACTAGAAAATAGCGCGTTGCAGCGGGAATTCCATTGAAAATTTTGTGTAAATGAAAATGTATAAAACATATGAAATATGAAATTACTCCCGGAAATATGCAAAATTCTCACAATAGTCGAGAGGTTATATTTAACTCTCACAAAATTCGCACAATATCATCGCCCGAAGCCATATCAGGTATGTTTCTTGATGTGCATGGTAGACAAACTTTTTTAGGATATCAAAATATTTTTGTTATGAATAATATTTATTATGAAAATAAGATGTGTTACCAATGTCATTAATCCCATGTGTAAACCGTCGGGCAACTGTCTCTCCCCTGTCAATAGAAAATAGCCACCATACGTGGTGATAAGGTCAAGCTCAAACAGTGCCAGAGCACCAGAGGTACGCTATAGAACTGTTGCAACCGCTGTATCTCAATCTACATTCCTCCGGTCTCTTTCATCGCTTTATAACAGCACAACTACTATTCTGACATGAAAGTTACAGGTAAAACTGAAGATGCCGTTACTAACCACCTGTGCCGCTGTGCCTCCACACCAAATCACTCCAGAATTTATAGTTGGCTAGTTTGCAACTACAATATAAACGTTTCAACTTTTTTTTTTTGAGAAACCTCACAGGGAAAAGAACTTCCTGAGTAATGTGAGAGTATAACACCATCGTGTGGTATAAATCTTTGTCTCAATATTTTGCATGCACGTGACGCATCGACGCACATGTTCGGAAGATCTTTTTTTAGAAAACAACAATACTCTAATTTTTTTCTAGTAAATTAACTTAGATCAAGAAGTATGAATAGAAACTAAACCAATTAAAAAGTTTCACCAAACGCATGCTGACTAGACGTCTCTATGTCTTGAGAGCTGAGAGCATGTTATCAACCGTAACCTTCCACTCGGAATTCATCATTCTACGGCCACTCTCGATGTAAACTATCACAGAGTAAGTATCGGAGACTTCGATATAATAGATATGCTACTATCTTTACATAATGGTGCCTTTTAGTAGCATGATTGTCCTCGTTGCTTTTCAATATTGTTAAGAGTTATGTTGTCAATTCCATTCCTAGGGCAAAGGAGGACGACCAAGTGGACGGTCTTACCCTTCATTTTGGTTCAGGGTGGAGTATCAATTCTACAATATGCGTATGATCACGATTTTTTAATCACATAGCATGACTTAGAGTAAACCGTTAACATTCGAGTTGTCCAGCCTCAAGATAAACTTTCATAAGACCAGTTTTTTTCTATTTTAGAAAGGAAAACAATTAAGAGAACCAGTACAACTACATTGTGGGTGTGAGTCTGGTTTGTTGCCTTTAAGGTACTTTTGCGTACCCATTCAATATAGAAAACCTTTTGTAAGAAAATGGAATCTAGTAGAAGACCCATTGGGGAGGAAGTTAGGATGTTGGCAAGGCATATTTCTCTCCTCCCAAGATCGACTTGTCCTTAATAACTCTGCATGCCGATGTTCATGATGTCTTTCCTAGAAATACCCAAAGGGTACGTAACTGACTAAACTTTTACAGATCTAGATATATTCTTGGCAAAGTGCTGAGCATTAAACAAAATCGGTTAACGAAATAGAATATAGCATGCAGACCTAAGGATGAGGCGGTTTGGGCATCAAAGTCATGGACATGAAAAAACCAATTGTTTACTCAACATGTGACTTTTTAAATAACTATATGAAGAGGGAGTGTGGTAATACTTGCTACAAAATAATTACCTCTATTCAAAAAAAAATCTTAAGTTAAAGCTAGGACAACTGTCTCCCCCTTCACGGTGAAATCCATGTATATTGATATCATGATATGACGAATGATGATCATAACTTAATTTCACAATAAGTTTATTTAGAAATTGAAAGTAGCAATAAACATAAAAATCTATCGTGGTTCCTTAGCAAAGGGGTGATTCTAACTAAGGAAAATCTACTGAAATATGTATGAAATGGAAAACAATCCTTTGTGACAAAGATGAACGATGACAACATTTATTTATCTCATTTCTGTTAGCACGATTATTTCCCTCCTTTTCTAAAAAACTAATGAGTCCGAGTGCACCATTTTTCGAAAAGAAGAAGATAGGAGTATAAATTTAAGCAAAGCGGTAACGGCCGGTTCTGGGTTTGTCTTGCTCTTCCTCCTGCATCTACTACCTGAACCCTGTGCATCCATCATGCAAGCATCAGATCGACTTGACGCGACCCGAAATCTTTCACCCCTTCTCCTCTTTTTCCTGCCCCCCTTCTGCACCCACCCCCTCCTGCCCTGACATCTCTGCCGCAGCGGTGGCTGTCTAGGTCCCTTGGCTACTCTAGAACCCTAGTCCCTCTAGGCGTCTCCCCCTACATCGCTAGCTCCCTTGGCCTCTTCTGCCATGCCTGTAATCTCTCTCTACTTTACTGCCCATTCAACCACTCTTCTGAATAGCTGATGAGAGTTGCAGTATTGTTTACTCTGTGGAATCTGGATCTCATCTCCCCGCCATACACACTCAACCACACAACGCAAGCACCCCCCCCCCTTCTATAAAATCTTGCTCATCGCCTCCATCCATCTCATCCCTTCTTCTGCTATGTTCTTGATCGATGATGATTACTCACCCCTATATGCCACACCGTTGTTGCGTCCTCTCATCTTTCCCGAGCTCTTGCCGCAAACCTCGTAGCAGCAGCTGGCTTCTTCTCCACATCTAATTCTTCTTCGCGTCTGATGCTCCATCCATGGCTTCTCCCTCCTCCTCCCCCAAATGTTCTTTTGCCTTATGTCTAGGATTTCTCTTCACTGTGATATCTTGCACGCATAGTCCTTGTTTTTTATGCGATCTTGATCTTGGAGAGATCGATCCACGGGCTGCCCAAAGGAACGAGTGAAGCTGCCAGCATGATCTAGCTCCGAGTGATCGATCAAGGAAGCTCTTGGTCTCGAGCTCTTGTGGTCACGCCTTGCTAGGTCATGCTGCGGCAGCCTCACTTCTTCCCGCCGTTGGGCACACAGCTACCATATCTTCTGGTGACCGATTCTGCAGTATGTGCAAAGGTAGGTCTACTATAAATCCCTTCCTCGGATGTTTTAAGGCCTTTAGGATTGCTATATATGAAATTTGAAGTAATAGATTAACTGAACAAGTGTAGATAATAGATTAATGAACTTCTCAATTTGCCAGAGATGTAGCTAGGTAGCTGTTTGGGCCTTCCATGGTTTCGTTTATTTTGTGGTGGATAACATGTTACTAGTAATGTCACTTTCTTACTATGCTAATCTTTGACATGTGGGTTCTTCTTCAGTAGTTTGTGTAGCGTGTAGCTAGTATGCATGGCATTGGCGGCATATCCACAGTTGGCTCTTACAGCGGTTTTGCCGTAGTAATCTACTCTAGTGTTTGTTTACTGCGTCCATTCAGACATTATTGTTCTCGGTATAAACACTAATTATGGTTTACTACTTAGCTCATGGTATCAGTAAGATTCAGACGTACATGCCAGTGTTCCTTCATCTGCCGAGCCATGGGGTCGCGATTAGGCTATATCTGCCGTGTGCTCTACTATGCTCTGAAACATATGCTGGTAGTTTATGCTGCTGCTTGTGATATGATGGCTAGACACAAGGAAAACATATCATCATGCTCAGTTGTGCAACTATTTTGTTGTTTTTTCAGTAAATGGAATAACAGTTTTATCACAATATGGATAACTATCTTTTCTAGACCAGCGTGAAAGAGACAGTTCAGGAATCACCAATGTTTTTTCTAGAATAGCTTTTAAGGAAGTTGCTATGTTTGTTTTCCTATCTCCCTGTTTGGATCTGTAGTTGCATTCTGGCAAGGCTTCATAATTGCATGGTGGAACATGTGTTGAAATGTTTTACCAAAGTTAGTAAGATTTTTTTTCTTGATGAATACCAGAAATTGCATGTTCTGATAGTACTTCAGGGACTGCTTTGATTGGTCAGGACATGTTTTGACCAACAATTGCTAATTTCCTTTATATGATGTGAATGACATATGGCCCAAACAAGGAGGAAATACTTCTGAATGTGAATCAATGGCATCAATTTGCTGTCACATAATAAATAAACAACTTGTAAAGCATGAAGTTTTAATTCTACTTGTAGTGTACATATATTGTAGATCAACAACACAATAGTAGGAACAACATACAACAAAATGGAGTGCTCACTTGGGGTGTTATCTAACAGCGCTGAATATTTGTACTGTACCACGTACCGTATTCATCAGTTTGGCGCTGTCACCAAACAAGTGTAATTCTCCTCTCATTTTCTCTGGTCATGCTCTCGCCTTAAGGTTTCACTGCTGTTTGCATGTATGATAATTGAAACAGGCTGTATCCGTGCAAATTGCACTATACCTGTTAATTGGGCTGTCTGTTGCTGCGATGATCCAAGAGGCTGTTTGCATGCACTGAAATAATTTAGTCCTGGGAGGGGCCGGTTCTGTATAATTTCAGAGTACTTACGAACTGGTGACAGGCCCAGATGCTACATTTGTGGCTTTGTAACATATGCTGTAAATACCATATTTGCATCACTCATGTTGAGTAAAATTTGATTTAAACCTTGAATTTTTGGACCTTGTCCTGACCGAACCATGTATTCAAATGGGTTCCAATTTTTTTTTTTGAATTAAATGGTTCCAGTTAACATCGTAAAAGCAATGGGCATAAAGGAAGCTTTACCGGGGGCCAACAGTGACACAAAGAAGATATATTGCCCTCCTAAGAAAGCCTTGACATCATATGAGTTTCCATCATCGATTTTGGGAGATTATCAAAGAAGATTTAATGCCTACATCAGAAAGCTCAATGGGGTTATTTTCAAAGTTGACTTCGAAAAACCTTATGATAAGGTCAAATTGTTGTTCTTACAGCAAACTCTAGCATGAAAGGATTTGCACCATTGGTATCAGTGGATCGCGCAATTAGTGCAGACGGTTAAGTGTTGGAATTAAAAATAATGATGGCAAGTTCAGGTTTAGGGTTGAGTTAGTATGTTCCTATGTATGCATAACATAGTTGATGCTAGTTTAGAAAAACAATAGTTCATGCTATTATTTTCAAACAAGAAAAAGATTGACTCAACTAATTCTAAATACGGTCAATGTGTGTAATCATGCAGGCCCTGCATTCCAAAAGAATATTTTGAGCTGCATTATCTACCAAAGCAAATATGATCTGTGATACTCCCCACATGAAGCATGCCCGTCGTCATCATCATCCTAAGTGATAGGCCACATCAACCATTGTTTTGGCCTATTTGTTACGTGAGGTTACAAATGGCCGAATAAGACATTACCTATGTGTATGGCATGATTGTAAGAAAACATCCAAACTGAATTCTAGATAATTAAGTTCTACAAAAAGGAAATAATCTTGGTGGTCACGTACTTTATAAATAAGAAAATACGAAAAGAACATTAAGTGTGACCACAAACATATGGACTTCCAGCTCTAGTCAGCTCGGCATGTACAGAAAATCAAACTTAAAAGTTTAGATATAAGTTTTCATACATATACATATATACAGTATGATTTTGAAGATTTGTTAAAAATAGGTTGTGTTTTGTGCTACACAAAACTCATACAAATGTGACTCAAAGTAGGCATTAAATTCTTCGATTTTGACGTTAATATTTGTCTTTTGTGTACGTCAAAGAAATAAACATAATTTAATTTTCATACATACATGGTAGACATCCACATGTATGTAATTGCATATTTGTTTTCAGAGTTTCTTTAAGTGAAAAAAATGATGTCATTTAAAAAAAATTAGGCTTCATGGTGGTTGGCTTCATTTGGACTTTCCATCCTCGGTGTACAAAAATTTAATTAACAGAATATAAATCCACACCCAAATGACTTATGCACGAGTGATAGGATTACACATCGCTAAATCCTCTATTTTTGGGCTTGCTGCAACTCATTAGACGAAAACTGTGTTTGATGCAAAACAAGATTTGTTTCTGCGTTCTGTGCAACAATGGTACCAATTCGTTGATGTTATGTGCAATTTTCTCGAAATAACTTGGACAGAAGGAGGACCCGGACCGGTACCTTGCTTAGAGCATCTCCACTCGCGGCGCCCAAACGGCCGCCCAAACGCCTTCCGGACAGGCCGTTTGGGCGCCGTCCGGACTATTTGGCGCATTTGGGCGCCCTCGCTCCCCACTCGCGGCGCCCAAATTTGCAAATTCGAATGTGCCGCCAAAATACACTACGCCAAAATATGCCGCCAAAATACGCCGGGCTTGCCCGGCTGCTTGTCGCCACCGCCGTCGTCGTCGCCGATCTAGATGTTGTCACCGGGCTGGGGCACGTAGCCATAGCCGGGCTGAGTCATGTCGGGGTCGTCGGCGATCATGTCGGGGTCATCGTCGACCTGGCCATCCGCGCCGTGGCGGTTTCGGTGCCGTGGTTGCCGCCGTTCTCGGGCGGAACGAACCCAAGCTCTTGCAGGATCGCGGCGCGATACATGTTGTGCGCCGCCCTCGCCAGCGGGTCCAGTTGGAGACGTCGGCCGTCAAGATCATGAAGTCCTGACTCCTCTTCTTGACGGCGGCTTTCTTCTGCTCGAGGTTGATCTTGACGTCGGCCTTCCGCATCAAGGTCGCCACCTTGCGTTGTTCTCCTCGCGCCTCAAGCTCGAGTTGGAGCAAACATCGGCGAGGACCTTGTCGATGGACGACTGCACTCTGTCCGTCTTTGCCGCCGCTGCCAAGGCCGCTTTCGCCTTCTTGTTCCCGATTGGTCGCCCCTCCGAGTTTTGGGGATCGGCGTTGAGCTCGGCGCGGCCGTTCTTGTTCAAAGTCCGCCAGTGTGCCTTCCATTTCTCACAACTTTGGAGAAGCTTGTAGCAATGCATCAATTTGAAGTCTTTCTCCTTGTTGATGGATTTGTACAACACAAGGGCGTCGATGACCTACAACAAAGCAAGCCGACGACGATCACAATTGTACTTAAGCAACAAAACAACAAGGGGATCGCAAGACGGCGGTCACCTGATCCGCTGGGCCCTTCCCGCTCTCCTTCCGGTCGACGATGTTCTCGTGGCAGCCGTGGAACTTGTTGACGAGGCGTTGGACGATGCGACACCTATGCTCGATGGCGCCTTGGCTGCGCACCATGCTCACCTTGTAGAAGTCCTTGGTGAACCGGCGCTCGTCGAACTCGTCCTTGATCCGGGACCAGTAGGCGGTGCTCGACTGGTTTGTGCCGGTGATCTCGCCGGTAGTAATGGCCTTCCATGATTCGACCATGCACTCGTCTTCCTTGGTCGTCCAGATTGTGCCGCGGCTCCCCTTCTTCTTCTTCGCCGCCTGCTCGCCGACCACAGCGTTGGTCACCACCCCCTCCTCCTCGACCTCGTCGTCGTTCTCGGCGTCGTCCTCGTAGTACTCCTCATCCTCGTCGAACCCGTCGTCGTCATCCTCCGCCGGGCGTTGTCGTTGATGATTTCGTCCATGATATGGGCGGTCTCCTACACACAAGGAGCAAGGCCGGTAGCCACACCGTCTATTGTACATGCCATGGCTACAAAACGCGGGTTCATACCTGCATGAGCTCCGGGGCGTCGGGAGTCATTCCGTCGATCACATGGGAGGCGCCCGCGTCGAATGAAAGGCTCGACCGGCGGCCGTTTGGACGGCGGGATCTCTCCGCATCGCCGGCGAATTCAGATCGACGGGGTGGTTTAGATCCAGGCCACAAGAAGGGAAGATGACGTTGGGGTCGAAGCCGCCGTGATGCTGGCTGTCGCCGTACTCGGGGGAGAACCTGGTGCGAGGCGTGGCGGCGGCGCTGTCGGCGAAGGAGGAATTCGACGGCGAGCCGCCAACCTTGCATCGTAGAGCGGCGATCTTCCTTGCCGTCAATGGCGCCGCCGTGCCGAGCCGTTTCCTCTCATTCTCCTTCACGCGGCGCCCAGCACGGCTCTGCGTGTCCAATCGGCGCCGGAGTACGTCGAGGTCCCAATCCACCTGCCTCATCTCCTCCGGCTTCTCCCTGGGCGGGGGGGGGGGGGCCTGATACGTCTCCAACGTATCCATAATTTCTGCTGTTCCATGCTTATATTATACCATTTGCTACATGTTTTATATACACTTCGTATCACTTTTATGCATTTTCTGGGACTAACCTATTAACAAGATGCCACAGTGCCAGTTCCCTGTTTTCTGCTGTTTTTGGTTTCAGAAAGTTACTTCTGGAAATATTCTCGGAATTGCACGAAACAAAAGGCCAGTCCCTATTTTTCCAGCACGTACACGGAGTCCGAAGGAGAGACGAAGAGAGCCACGAGGTGGCCAAACCACACCAGGCGCGGGTGGGCCCAGCCGCGCCACCTGGTGGTTTGGGCCCCTCGGGGGTCCGCCGACATCGCCCCTTCGCCTATTTATTCCCCGAGACGTGAAAACCCTAAAACACCGAGCCTTTCATCCAGAACATATTCGCTGCCGCCGCCGTCGTCAACCCTAACTCGGGGGGTTTCTGAAGCTCTTCCCGGCACCCTGCCGGAGAGGGGAATCATCACCGGAGGGCTCTACATCGCCATGCCCGCCTCCGGAGTGATGCGTGAGTAGTTCATCCTTGGACTATGGGTCCATAGCAGTAGCTAGATGGTTGTCTTCTCCACTTGTGCCATCATGTTTAGATCTTGTGAGCTGCCTATCATGATCAAGATCATCTTATTGTAATGCTACATGTTGTGTTTGCTGGGATCTGACTTATATTGATACCTATGTGGAGCTGAATATTATATTATCATGTCTATGTCATTTGTGATCTTGCATGCTCTCCGTTACTTGTTGAAGCCTTGGCCACGTGAATACTTGTAACTCCAAGAGGGGGTATTTATGCATGATAGTTGGGTTCAACCTCTATTTAACCTGGGATAGTGACAGCAAGTTCTAAGGTTGTAGATGTGTTGTTGCCACTAGGGGTAAAACAGCAATGCTTTATTCAAGGATGAATGTATTGTTTACATTACGCACATTACTTAATGCAATTGTCTGTTGCTTGCAACTTAATACTGGAAGGGGTACGGATGTTAACCGGAAAGTGGACTATTTAGGCATAGATGCATGCTGGATAGCGGTCTATGTACTTTGTCGTAATGCCCAAATGAATCTCATAGTAGACACCACAGCTCACACATGCATGTTATATGCACTTATCAATTGTCAATTGCCCAGCTGTAATTTGTTTACCCAGCATGTTAGTTATCTTATTGGAGAGACACCACTAGTGAACTGTGGACCCCGGTCCATTCTTTTACATCTGAAATACAATCTACTGCAATCATTGTTCTCTACTGTTTTATGCAAACAAACATCATTTTCCATTCGATACGTTTAACCCTTTGTTTTCAGCAAGCCGGTGAGATTGACAACCTCACTGTTAAGTTGGGGCAAAGTAATTTGGTGTGTTGTGCAGGTTCCACGTTGGCACCGGAATCCCTGGTGTTGCGCCGCACTACACTCCTTCACCAACACCTTCGAAGCAAACCTCGTTTTCCTACTGGTCGATTAAACCTTGGTTTCATACTGAGGGAAAACTTACTGCTGCACTCATCATACCTTCCTCTTGGGGTTCCCAACTGACGTGTGACGTACAAGCATTGTTTCTGGCACTATTACCTAGAGCCACCAACACGTTTTCTGGCGCCGTTGCCGGGGAAAACCGAATTGCTTCTGCAAGGGGAGTCTCTCACACCCAATCTCTTTACTTTGTTATTTGTCTTGCTTAGTTTATTTTTATTTAGTCTTGTTTGCTCTCTTTATCAAAAACACAAAAAAATTAGTTCCTTTTTATTTCGAATTACTATTATGACTAGTTGTTTTCAATGTCTTATCTCTATGAAACTGGGTCTCGTTATAAGAATTACCGCTTTCTCAAAAAGGAAACATCTATGGGAACAAATAAGAAGATTGAATGGTTTTGCTAAGAACTTGTGTTCTACATATGATGAATCCTACTGCTTTAATGAATCTCTTTGCTATAGAAGGCACAAACATCTCCCTTTCCAATGTGAGTATACTGATAATGAAACCTTGGCTGCCTATGCTAAAGGAAACTATGATTTTGGTAATCTTGAACAAATTGAAGAGTTTATTGTTTTTAAGGGTGCCCTTGAAATTAGTTCTTATCTTGAACATAAAACTGATGCCCCTTATAAATCTGAATGTATTGCCATACTTAAATATTGTTGTGATACCTACAAGGATAATAATTCTTACATTACTGAACATCTTGAGAGGATGTTTCCTCAAAAAGATGAAACTTGTGCCTTGCAGGAACCTGAGGAAGAGGAAATTGCTGAAACTGTGATCTCATTGGATGAAAAAGAGGAGGAGAGTGAAGAACAAAAGGAGGATCTACCTTCTAATGACAGTAACTCTTCAACTCTTACACTATTTAATTGCCCTCCATGCCTACCTAAGGAGGAAGAGTGTTATATTGTTGAATGCCATGATTCTTTTGAAATATCTCCTTTTGATAAATTTTACGTAACAAGCTCCTTGACTCAAGAAAACGAAATTTCAGAAATAAAACAATGGCTCCCTAATGCTATATATGATAATGCTCTTGATGATGGTCCTATATTGCCTAATGATATTTATTATACTACTATTGTCAAAAGTGGGTTTAATGACCCCACTGTTTTTGAACTTAATAAAAATTATGTGTTTGTAGATCATGAAAAGCATGCTTTATGTGATAGTTATATAGTTGAGTTTGTTCATGATGCTACTGAAAGTTATTATGAGAGAGGAAAATATGGTTGTAAAAGTTTTCAAGTCACTAAAACACCTCTCTTTATGTTGAAAGTTTTGAAGTTGTACTTGTTTCATCTTTCTATGCTAGTTGCTTTATGCTTCAATAATTTATTTTGTTACAAGGTTCCCTTGCATAGAAAGTGGGTTAGACTTAAATGCGTTTGATATTTGCCTCTTGATGCTCTCTTTTGTTTTTCAAGTTCTATTCCTATGAGAGCATCATTAAAATCTTTTAGCCTAGCTAAAGGCATTAAAGAAAGCGCTTTAGGGAGGCAACCCTTTATCTTTTATTTTTAGTTTTTCTCAAGGAGTTTTGTTACTTCTGTAGCAACTCCTTTGTATCTTTATTTTATCGCAATGTTGTGCCAAGTAAAGTTCTATATTGAAAGTTGATGCAAGATTTGGATTTCTGCGCAGTGACAGATTTTTAGCTGTCACGGATTTGAGCTTATCTCCCTGTAGAAAATTCAAAAAATTCTGAGAAAAATCACGCATATTCCTGAGATATGTACGCAACTTTCATTATTTTAGGCCAGATCCATCTGAGCAACTTAAGTGCCTCGAAAAAATTCGTCATTCCAGACTGTTCTGTTTTTGACAGATTCTGCCTTTTGTTTTGCATTCGCTCTTTTACTGTGTTTGTGTGGATTTCTTTGCTCCACAAAGCATTGGTGGCTGTAGCTAATGTCCAGAAGCTTTGGGATTGATTGTATCATTACAGAATATGAGAATTTTTGATTATGCACTAACCCTCTAATGAGAACTGTCTTGAGTTTGGTGTGAAGGAAGTTTTCAAGGATCAAGCGAGAAGGGTGATATTATGTGATCAAGAAGAGTGAAAAGCCTAAGCTTGGGGATGCCCCCGTGGTTCATCCCAACCATATTCAGAGAGACTCAAGCGTCTAAGCTTGGGGATGCCCAAGGCATCCCCTTCTTCATCAACAAACTTATCAGGTCATCTCTAGTGAAACTATATTTTAATTCTTTCACATCTTATGCGCTTTACTTGGAGCGTCTGTGTGTTTTTATTTTTGTTTTTGTTTGAATAAATTCGGATCCTAGCAATCCTTGTGTGGGAGAGAGACACGCTCCGCTTTTTCATGTGAATACTCATGTTCTTCACTTATATTTGTTGAGTATTCTTAACTAGCTACTGCAGTGCTTTTAGCTCCTGTTTTTCATGCATCTCTTCGAGCTGTTAGCACTTGTTTATAAATACTCTCTTGCTGCATTATATTATCATTTGGAGAGTTTATGTTTAAATAAATTATTGGTGTTTGTTTGGAAGAAAGAAAATGCTACATGTAGTAGTTGGTATTGGAAAAGACATATGCATTCTTGTAGATCATTGTCTTGTTTTGATTTGATGCTTTGCAATTGTTTTGAGCTCTCAAGTAGATCATGTTTAAGCTCTTGCATCATGTAGTTAAAGCCTAGTAGTGGAGAACTACCGTAGAGCTTGTTGAGACTTGGGATGCATATTTGTTCTCTCTAAGGTCTAGATATTTTCTGGTAAAATGTTTGAGCAACAAGGAAGACAGTGTAGAGTCTTATAATACTTGCAATATGTTTTTATGTGATTCTTGCTGTACCGGTTTATACTTGTGTTTGCTTCAAACAACCTTGCTAGCCTAAACTCTGTACTGAGAGGGAATGCTTCTCGTGCATCCAAAACTTGAGCCAAAACCCATGCCATTTGTGTCCACCATACCTACCTACTATGTGGTATTTCCTGCCATTCCAAGTAAATATTTCATGTGCTACCTTTAAACTATTCAAAACTTTATTACTCCTTATTTGTGTCAATGTTTTATAGCTCATGAGGAAGTATGTGGTGTTTTATCTTTCAATCTTGTCATTTACTTCTGACAGACTTTCACCTGGACTAGTGGCATATACATCCGCTTATCCAATAATTTGCAAAAAGAGCTGGCAACGGGGTGCCCAGCCCCAATTAATTACAACTTTCATTAATAATTCTCTTCACATGTTTTGCCCTGATTTATCAGTAAGCAACTTAATTTTGCAATAGACACTCCTCCATGGTATGTGAATGTTGGAAGGCACCCGAGGATTCGGTTAGCCATGGCTTGTGTAAGCAAAAGGTTGGGAGGAGTGTCATCTATAAAGAAACTAAAATACATGTGTAAACAAAAGAGAAGAGGGATGATCTACCTTGCTGGTAGAATAACGTCCTTCATGGGAGCCGCTCTTTGAAAGTCTGGTTGACAAGGGGGTTAGAGTGCCCACTACCATTCGTTGACAACAACAAACACCTCTCAAATACTTATTTTGTGCTCTCTATATGCTTTCGAAAACTTAAAAAGCTCTAGCACATGATTTAATCCCTGCTTCCCTCTGCGAAGGGCCTATCTTTTACTTTATGTTGAGTCAGTTTACCTACTCCTTTCTATCTTAGAAGCAAACACTTGTGTCAACTTTGTGTGCATTGATTCTTACATATTTACTTATTGCACTTGTTATATTGCTTTATGTTGACAACTATCCATGAGATATACATGTTACAAGTTGAAAGCAAATGCTGAAACTTAATCATCCTTTGTGTTGCTTCAATGCCTTTTACTTTGAATCTATTGCTTTATGAGTTACCTCTTATGCAAAACTTTTTGATGCTTGTCTTGAAAGTACTATTCATGAAAAGTTTTTGCTTATATGATTCATTGTTTACTCTTTATCTATTTGTTAGCAAACTATAGATCATTGCTTTGAGTCACTTCATTCATGACATGAGCCTTGCAATATATTGATCAAGATTGTGTGAAAGCATGTCTCCTCAGAAATTATTTGTTGTTATCGTTTTACCTACTCGAGGACGAGTAGAACTAAGCTTGGGGATGCTTGATACGTCTCCAACGTATCCATAATTTCTGCTGTTCCATGCTTATATTATACCATTTGCTACATGTTTTATATACACTTCGTATCACTTTTATGCATTTTCTGGGACTAACCTATTAACAAGATGCCACAGTGCCAGTTCCCTGTTTTCTGCTGTTTTTGGTTTCAGAAAGTTACTTCTGGAAATATTCTCGGAATTGCACGAAACAAAAGGCCAGTCCCTATTTTTCCAGCACGTACACGGAGTCCGAAGGAGAGACGAAGAGAGCCACGAGGTGGCCAAACCACCAGGCGCGGGTGGGCCCAGCCGCGCCTGGTGGTTTGGGCCCCTCGGGGGTCCGCCGACATCGCCCCTTCGCCTATTTATTCCCCGAGACGCGAAAACCCTAAAACACCGAGCCTTTCATCCAGAACATATTCGCTGCCGCCGCCGTCGTCAACCCTAACTCGGGGGGTTCTGAAGCTCTTCCCGGCACCCTGCCGGAGAGGGGAATCATCACCGGAGGGCTCTACATCGCCATGCCCGCCTCCGGAGTGATGCGTGAGTAGTTCATCCTTGGACTATGGGTCCATAGCAGTAGCTAGATGGTTGTCTTCTCCACTTGTGCCATCATGTTTAGATCTTGTGAGCTGCCTATCATGATCAAGATCATCTTATTGTAATGCTACATGTTGTGTTTGCTGGGATCTGACTTATATTGATACCTATGTGGAGCTGAATATTATATTATCATGTCTATGTCATTTGTGATCTTGCATGCTCTCCGTTACTTGTTGAAGCCTTGGCCACGTGAATACTTGTAACTCCAAGAGGGGGTATTTATGCATGATAGTTGGGTTCAACCTCTATTTAACCTGGGATAGTGACAGCAAGTTCTAAGGTTGTAGATGTGTTGTTGCCACTAGGGGTAAAACAGCAATGCTTTATTCAAGGATGAATGTATTGTTTACATTACGCACATTACTTAATGCAATTGTCTGTTGCTTGCAACTTAATACTGGAAGGGGTACGGATGTTAACCGGAAAGTGGACTATTTAGGCATAGATGCATGCTGGATAGCGGTCTATGTACTTTGTCGTAATGCCCAAATGAATCTCATAGTAGACACCACAGCTCACACATGCATGTTATATGCACTTATCAATTGTCAATTGCCCAGCTGTAATTTGTTTACCCAGCATGTTAGTTATCTTATTGGAGAGACACCACTAGTGAACTGTGGACCCCGGTCCATTCTTTTACATCTGAAATACAATCTACTGCAATCATTGTTCTCTACTGTTTTATGCAAACAAACATCATTTCCATTCGATACGTTTAACCCTTTGTTTTCAGCAAGCCGGTGAGATTGACAACCTCACTGTTAAGTTGGGGCAAAGTAATTTGATTGTGTTGTGCAGGTTCCACGTTGGCACCGGAATCCCTGGTGTTGCGCCGCACTACACTCCTTCACCAACACCTTCGAAGCAAACCTCGTTTTCCTACTGGTCGATTAAACCTTGGTTTCATACTGAGGGAAAACTTACTGCTGCACTCATCATACCTTCCTCTTGGGGTTCCCAACTGACGTGTGACGTACAAGCATTGTTTCTGGCACTATTGACCTAGAGCCACCAGGGCCTTGCGCTTGACGCCCAGCGTCTTCCCCGCCGCCTTCGTCTCCTTCGCTGCCTTCCCCTTGGGTGCCGGCGGCGCCATGGAGCCGGCGCGGCGCGAGGGCTTTTGTTTTGGCGGGAGAGATGGCGGGGAAATGTGATTTCTGCGGACGAAATGGGGAAGCCGGCACTTATTGCGATCTTGTCTCACTGCCAGGCGTGGCCCGCGCGTCGGAGGCCGACGTGGCGTCGCGTTTCCTCCCGTCCGGGCCGCCCCCAAGTTGAGGGCGTGGGCTGGGCGTGCCGGACACAAACTGGCCGCGCCGGACCGAATTCGCGTTTGGGCGCCGCGAGTGGGGGCGATTTTGTGTCCGGCACGCCCCAAAAACGTTGGGCGGCCGTTTGGTCGCCGCGAGTGGAGATGCTCTAAGCTGTGCGTGCACGTACGGACGAGCAAGACAAGAACTGAATGTAAAGAGCTGTATGCATGCGATGCGACGGGCCGGCGCAATAACTTGTCTCGTCAGTGACCAGTTTGCTTCGTTTCATTCGTCCATTTCTCTGCTCAGACTTGAGCGTAATTGTTCAGAGCGATCAGTCCACATGCTTCCAGCTGCATCGATCGATCGCCTTCCTTGGTTCTACCGCTTCCTGATGCAGGAGGCCGTACCTCCATGTTCAATCAGGTTTTGTTTGTTTATATCGGCTCTGTCCGCCTGTAAGTTTTGCCGCCCTCTGTTTTCCTTTTCAGTGTTTGGTTCGTATTGATTATGAACACCAATAAATAAGAAAACACAAAATATACGTGTAAAGTAGAGGATAAAAAAATCGAAAAATGGCAGTGGCTCCCGAGCATAAGTGAACCCGTTTCCTGAAAAAAAATTGAAAACCATACTTCTAGGTTTCAAAACAATGTGTAACTTCGTACACAAATACATATACACATTACTTACGTACGCCAGAAGTTTCGTCCAAAAAACATTATATTTTGGTCTACCCAAAAAAGAGAAACTTCTCACATATTCAACAAACTATTTTCCTTTTTTGTGTTCAGAATTTTGTTATTTTATATAGATCGGAATACGACTTATTTTACACCAAAAATTGTCACATACGTAGAAAACATGCATATGTATCATATGATTTTTATCGAGATTATTTTCCAGAAAAAATTCAATAAAATCTATAGGGTTCACTAGTGCTCGGAGCCACAAGTCCGTTCTCATAAAAATACGTAAATTCTGCAAACTTTGATACTTGATGTTGGGTTCAGAGAAATACTAGAGTAATCCTAATAAATATAGTTAAATAAACAAAACAACCCCAACATTTTTGGCTCTCAAAGATCGAATGCTCCCTCCAATTTTAAATAAAATAATATCATATTTATAATTTTAAAAAATCATGAAAATGTGGATGTATCCAATGGTATATTCCACATACATGCAAAATATCAACTTACAGTACTTTGTATTCTGATCTACACAAAAATACAAAAAAGTGGATCTAAGTATGCGTATTTTCAAATCTCTAAATTTTATCAGATTTTGTTAGTTTTTCTGCCCATAATATAAAGTATTTCAAATTGATAGTTTGCACGTTTAGGGGATACATCATTGGCTACATCCTGTTCAGATTTTTTTAAACTCATAAATACGATTTATGATTTAAAAAAAAGGATAGAGCACTGGACCTCGGGGCCAAAGCCACTTTTCTGTTATAATGCCACTAAACACTTCTGTATCATTCATCGTGCGTCGGAATTTGAAATGAAGGCCCCGTTCTTCTCCAGAAATCCGCCATTGCCCATCTTTTTCGACAAGCACATCTCCTAAATTTGTTTAGTTTGAAAGTCTAAACAATTTATCGATAGTATACTAGTTTGAAAGCCTAACCAAATTTTGGAGATAGCTTCTAGGAGAAGCCGAAGGGGTCTTTTTTTATAACCTTCAACAAATAAGGTGTACTCTAAATATCCCGCAAGTGGATGTTTCAAAACACTTGAAGTAATTTTAAGATCTTTCAATAAAAAATCCTGGAACTGGCAACTGTTGCCCTCTCTGAAATCTTCTTGTAGTGGGACTTGGCCGAGTATGTAAATGAGGGCTCGTGGGACCATACAATTATGTCTTCTTCACCGAATGGATATCTTGAATTTAAAAGCAAAGCACTTCCGAGTAAGCAGCATTGAAGAACGCCAACTAAGCGGAAAAACTCATGTGCAAAAATGATTGGGTTAGAACATACGTCAATCAGGTTTTATGCGCGCGCGTGTGTGTGTGTGTGGGGGGGGGGGGGGGGGGGGCTATGACGATGATTCTACGGTTACCGAGAGAGGGATCCTCTCACGTTACAAGCCCTATAGCTCCATGAATTTCGCCCAGGTTTGGTTACGTTAACAGTCTGCTTCCGGTCATGGCAGAGGTATAAGAACGTTAGAAAGATAAGGATCCGACCTTAGGGCTTCTTTGATCACGAGATTACAAAACAAACACGAATTGTAAAAACATAGAATTTGATAGGATTGCAGATGCAAAACATAGGATTGAAAAATATAGAAAAACCACGATAATGGTCATTTGGATGGAAACATAGAAAAAGTGTCTCGATCCTACGCGCATAGGTGTAAAAATAGGTTAGAGTGGATATTGAAATTCTATGAGATTGGAGTGAGGAATGCAATCCATAGGAATTTTTGAAGGTGTCATTTCTTTAATCCAAAGGATTTTTAAGGGCCTATTTGATCATAGAATAGGAAAAAACATAGAAAAAGGAGAAACATAGGGCTGCAAGGTACGCACACTCTAATCCTACATATTTTGTATGCACCAAAGTTTGTTTGATTCCATCAATGGTGTTGTAAAAAGAGGATGAGTGAATGCTAGATTTTCTATGAGATGTACTTATGTGGCCCTGTGCGGGCCGCACAGTTGCACCACTAGGCCCGAGCCTGAATATATCTTCCAAGGAGATGAGCAAAAAATTATGGCTTTGTTTCTATATAAGACATCTTCTTTATAGATTTTCACCGCCTTAGATTTTTATTTTGATATGTCCTACAATACTAACATATCCATGTTTAGTTATGGTCGCTGAATTATACCGTACGACATGTATGCAAGCTGCACACAAAAAGCCTGTTGTCCCCGTTTTTGTTGATTATCTTCTTTCCTGAATAATGATTATTTATGATCTTTCTCAATGGTCTTGATGATATAAAATGCGTGTTTAAATCTCCCGGCGTCTGAATAGTCGCATCAGATCGGCTCCTGCAATTATATACACGCTCTCCATCGACCATGATGTACTGTGCATTTTGCCAGGAAGAACAGTAAGCAAATTGACCAAGTAGATATGTTCCTGCATCATGAGATTCATCCAGTCCAGCCACTCGTATGTCAACAACACAGACTTTGCAAATTATTGGTGACATCAGGGGGATGTATGCAGCATCTACAGAAAATGCCTGACAGTCGGTTACATCTAACACTGTTTCAGCACGGCACAGTGTATGCCCCCCGCCGGCCTTCTAGCTAGAATGCGAACAGTGTATCATTCAGTTAGAATCGAACAGTGTATCTGGATAGTTTTAACACACAGATGTATGTTCAAGCAGCATATCAAGTGTTACTACAAGACACCATTGCATATACACATATGGTAAATGGACTTGCCGAGGGAGCAGAACACAAACCAAGTTAGATAAGGGCACCTCCAACGGCGTGGCGTAAATGGACACCAAAATGTGTCCGATTTGGTCCGTTTGGGGCAGACCGCGGACACATTTTGGTGTCTTTCAGTTTGGGGTGGAGGTGCCCCCAACGCCCAGGCGCAAATGTGGATAAGGCAAACAAAAAAAACAACAATTAATATACATAGCTTTAGTTTCAGTACAAGGCCCCACAGGCCAGTGAGACAACACAAAACACAAAAAAAACATAAACCCTATCTAGTGGGTTTGGGGTGGGGCTGGCTGCCGGAGTTGGCGCCGCCGCGGCCAGGACCTCGCCGTGGCCTCCATCTAGTCGTCATCCGAAAGGATGACGTACGGCGCACGGCGTAGAGGTGCGCCGCGGAGGATCTCCTCCTCGAACCAACGATCCCACAACGGCGTAGAGTTCATCGCGTATGCTGGGTCGTTGACGAGGTCCGACGGGAGGAAGCTGCGCGGCGGAGGATCTCCTCCGTACGCGCCCGGCCGGAGCGAGGCACCCGAGGCACCGGCACGCGCTGCGGCGTGAGGTGCCATCCATCTGGCAGATGGACGTAGCCCCACGGCAGGGGCGCAGCTACCTCCTAGTAGATCTGCGCCACGTCCGTCGAGACGCGGGCTCGCCGCCAGTAGATCTGCGCCACGTCCGTCGAGACGCGGGCTCGCCGGGCACAGCGGCGAGCGTTCCGTGCCGCCCTGAGCTCCTCACGGCGATCTGCTGCACGGCGGGCGGCGTCGGGGACGGCGGAGGCGCCGGGAGCTGATGGCCTCCGCATTGTTGCGGCCAGGCTTGCTGAAGAACCAGCGGCCGGCTTCATGGCGGCCGGCGTCACAGGGCGGCGGGCGGTGGCTAGGGTTTGGAAGAGGAAGCGAGTGGGGATGGGGATGGGGACGGCTGGGGGTTGGTGTCCCCATTTAAGAAGGACCACGCGCCGGGTCCAAAGCGGCCAGAGTGGCTGCCATGTGGGCCAGGGGCGGACATGGGAGGACACGGCGCGTGTCCGCGTCTCCCCCAAAGCTGGACCAAAGTTGGGCCACGTTTGGGACGAGATCGCGTGTCCGCGCGGACAAGTGTCCCTTTGCGCCAGCCCGTTGGAGCACCTCCCAGGTCTGATCGGACAGATTCGGACTGGGCTAGTCCGTTTGCGCCAGCCCGTTGGAGGTGCCCTAATGTGATAAATCATCATTCACCTATATGTGCAGGCTTTCTGCCACTTTATTCCTTATTTTGGATAGATGTACAACCCGCTGATGCTAAACCTTTCTTCCGTACTTTGTACAAAGAACTGTTGCCCCATATATTACATACAGTAAATACCAGTAGCAGTATATAAGACAGGCACAAGGTTGATCCTGCAGACAACACATTGTACATCACAAGAAGCCACCACCATGTAGTTCAGAAGAGCTCTAAGACATATACCGACGGTATCTACAGATTCAGTATTGCGAAACCAGTCTGCAGCGCTGCCAGTTCTAGGAATGCCGGCGACATCCTTCTTGGCATGTGCATCGACGGCGTAGGTCGTGCCGCATACCTCCCCTTTTGCTATCGACCCTCGGCACCGGCTTGACCTCGTTCAGGGATGCTCGTAGCTTTGCAGTCCTCCGGACGTCGTGAAGAAGAAACCTGGTATCAAAATAATCGAGTGCCGGTGATCAAGGCGAGAAATTATTATCACAATACTTCTGATGACTTTGGCTGGTTGATTATGATCTGCTCATACCTTTGTGGAATGGTGCAAAAGATTTTCCACAAGCGTTCCTCACAATTTCAGCATCATCAGAAACGATAAGATGATCATCGGAGTCAACTCCCCAGTAAAATGGAACGCCGCCATCAGCATCCTGTAAGAAGATGCAGCTAAGGACAAAGTGATGAACATGGCATACTTTTGTCTGTCGCATTGATGTAAAATACTAGACATGCACAACGAGGATTTAATTCAGATATAGTAGAGGGAATCGGTAGCGTCTAGTCGACGGTTGAGTGACGATCTTACAGAACTATGAAGTATGAACTAACATCATCTGTTATCTGAAGGCATATTGGGACGGGGAGGCAAACACAAGATAAGGTTGCACATTTTGCTACTGAATTTTGCTACAGAGCCCCCCAAAATTCAGTAAATATATATGGGCCAAAGTGGGACAGCCATTAACACAACTACTGAACCACTACAGGCAGGTAACTCTGAATTGAGATCATCACTGAATCGGCAGATAGTAACGGTATATAAGAACTCACATTTCAGGATCTTTGAAAAGAAACACACATTGTACTGCGATATGAGAGACTGTTCGAAGTAGCCACAGAATTACTATCTTAAAAGTTGATTATTGTGGTTCTACATCGTGTCAGCAAGGTTTATTATAGGCTTGCACATTACTGAACTGAATTAAGTGCAGACATAACGGCAGAGTGGAAATCCAAGCAGTACGTAATATTCACTTACAGCAGCCATGAAAGCCGAACTGGTTGAGCGATCATAGAGCACAAACGCAAATTTCCCATTCAGATCTCTGACGACCTTGTCTGCAGGGTAAGGTCCCCTGTCCCTCAGGGTTTTGTAGGCCTCGATGACGAGGTTGATCTCGGTCGCACCTTTGCTCAGCCCGTACTGCTGCTTCAGCGCAGCCATGTTCTCGATCGCGCCTTGGAACAAGCAGAATATGTCGTCGACGACCCCAAACAGCCTGCAGAGTGGTGCGATTTAGTTGAAGACCTTGGATTACAACAAACATGCCCGAGGTACAGCCTAGAGACAATAGTAACTTAGCAAGATTCAGGGAGAGCTGGCACTGTGACTAACCTTGTTTGTATAGAATCGGCTAGAAATTTAAAAAATCTTTTATGTATTTTTTAGCACCTGTCGGGTTAAAAAATCAACTTCTTGAAAAGCGAGATTTTCTGTTGTGGTAGGGCTAAAGATAGAAGTGTAGAGTATGCTTCTGTTTTTTACTTGTGTGGAAGGGGACTTCCAGTTTAGATATCTTGGTCTACCTCTCATAATAAAGGCTGAGAGCTGTTGATTGGAGGCCAGCAGAGGACAAAGTAGAGAAAAAGTCAGGTTCTTGGTTGGGTAGGTATACTTCTTACGGAGACAGGTTAATTTTGCTTAAGTCGTGCCTGAGTCCAATTCCTTTTTTACATGCTTTCGTTTTTCCCTTTGTCAAAAGGGACCGGTAAAAGGATGGATTTCTTCCGGAAGAGGCTTTTTTGGCAGGAGGAAAAAGATAAGAAAAAATATCATTTAGTTAACTGGGAAACAATTTGTCAGCCTAAGGAACAAGGGGGTTTGGGTGTAATTGATCTTTTTACGATGAACATTTGTCTTTTATGTAAATGGCTATGGAAAATTGAAAATGAGGAAGGTCTGTGGCAACAAATGATTAGAGCTAAGTATCTACACTCTTCTTCTTTAGCACATGTAAAGCTTAAAGCATTTCATTCGCAATTCTGGTCGGGACTGATGAAGGTTAGAGATATTTTTTTCAAGTTTTGTAGGAAAAGAATTGGAATGGTCGTAGGACTAGATTCTGGGATGATGTATGGGTTGTACAATTTATCTCATAGTAAAAACATTATTGTAGCTAAAGTTTTTTCTGAAGGCTGGAATGTTTTGAAGTTCAGAAGACCGTTGTGGGGTGAGTTAGCTGTTCTCTGGTATAAAATGCAAGATTTATGTTCACATGTTAGATTGACAGAAGTAGAGGATAAAAACCCCCGATTTATGTGTCTGGTCTTTGACAAAATCGGGGTTTTTTTTCGGTTAAGTCTCTATATAGCTCTTAAGAAATCTCAGGTCAGAGTACCTTACAGGAAGGTTTGGTTTGTTAAGACCCCATTAAAGATTAAGATTTTTATGTGGCTGGCGTTTAGGAAAAGTATTTTGACCAAAAGTGTTCTTCTTCATAGGGGTTGGAAGGGGAGTGAGAAATGTATGTTTTGTAGTAATGTAGAGACTATTGATCATCTATTTTTTGATTGTCCTTTAGCAAAGTATGCTTGGAGTGTAGTTGCTTGTGCTTTGAATTTACAATCAGTACCGCATAGTTTTGATGCTTTGCCGGCTTGACTGGAAAGTTTTTGTACAAATGATAAGATCATGTTGTCGACAGGGATAGCTGCATTGATATGGTCCATCTGGAAGATTAGAAATGGGGCCTGTTTCGATGGAGTGTATCCACAGGATTTTTCAGACAGCTCACTTTATTTCGTACTGGGCTGATTTGCAGAAATCAAGTCTTCAAAGCCTCCAACGCAGAGGAGCAAGAATGTTAACTCTGATGGCAGCTAACTTCTTCCACAGGAGGCAGGGGTGGGGGCCGTTGGTGCTTCGCATCACAGACTCCTTATTGATGTAGGGTAGTGGTTAGATGTGCCAGCTTATGTATGTTTCTAGAGTTGCTGCGGGTAGCCTTGTTTGATGTAATGTACTTAAGTCAAGAAGTGTTAGTGGTAGTCTTGTTTTAGTGCTGGTGTTGGTTGCGGGTCTGCACGCCCGCAAAGTTTGTGTGTGATGTCCGTCGAGTGGTTGTATTCGGGCAGAAAGTTAACTATTTCGACCGAATTCTGCGTTATCAGTTTTCATAATAATGAAAATTGGGAGCTAGGCTCCTTTTAGTAAAAAAAAAAAACCTTGTTTGTATCTAACACGTACTAAGAAATTACAGAAATCGATCACTGCAAGTATAAGATGTTTGCAAAAGGAGAATTCCGTCACCTGGGGAGGAAGGGGCTCTGGTCGTGAGACGAGTACGCCATGGCCGCGGCGCCGCCGAAGCTGACGGTGACCGCGCCGGGGCGCGCCTCCCGGAACCGGTCGGCGAGCCGCTCTGCGCCGCCCCCGGCCTCGCCCGGCTGCCGCAGCCCCTCCGGGCTCGGCGCCACCTCTCTGCCGAACACCGCGAGCATCTCGATCGATCCGGAGCCTGAGCCTCGTCGGCGCGTGGGTGTACGGTCGATGCTTCCAGTGTGCTCGCTCGCAGTCGGGCAGGTGTTTCGTGTCGTGGCAAGGACAGGGACGCCGGACGCGTAGCTATCTTTATACTGGAGCGGCGGCGGGACGTGGCCGCGGCTGATTGGCGATCGCGCGACGAAGGCGGAAGAAGGGTCGAGAGAAGTAGAGAACTGGCCGATCTGCACCGCTTGGACGGACTGGACTAGTCCGCGTATCGGAAGGATCAACCTGACTGGGCCGACCAAACCAAAGCGCCGGGCGGCGGGAAAGCTCCTTTCTTTCACAAATAACCAACGTTTTTTTTTGTACAGCAATATTTTATATTCCCACAATTTCATATCTCCCAAGAATATATGATTTATAAATCATGTTTAATAAAATATATCATATCTCCCAAACATATATTCACACAAATGAACTTTTAAACGTACTTCGCTTATTATTAATATTCACTTTCGTCACTAAAATGCTGGCCTAACATAAAAAATTAATCTTAACGAGTAAAATATCTTATTATATATATAAAATATTGAAAAATGCGAATATTTATGTATTTCACATGAAATATATTCATGCAACTTCTATATAAACTTTTATTACAAGAGTTTTTATTATTCCTGCAATATGACCCGACCCCCATTCTCAGAAATACAATTTGACACATTGAATCCTCAGAAACACCACTGCCTTTTTAGTTTGACAATTAGTTTTGCCATTCTATCATTTTCCCGTCATCAGTATATAATTAGTGTTTCCATTTGAGAGTTGAGATCGAGCTGATAGGGCTAAATTTTGTCGATGTATGCTAAAAAAATGTCATGATGCGACAAAAAGCTCATTAAGTCTTCAACATCCCACTCAATCTCCGAGTTGATGAAATTTTTGTAAAAAAATATATCAGCTGCCTATCGTCATGATCTGTGACTCAGGTGAGTGGCATCCCCTCTTCCCCCATCGACGGTGCTCGAGCCTATTGGTTTTAGAGACAAAATGTTTGGTAAAAAATTTCAATAACAAAAAAGTATTACAAAATACTTCTGTTGCAAGCGAAAAAAAGAAGCATTTTATCAGACTGCCCGTCTAGAAAATGATGTAAGAGCATCTACACTAGCACCTGCCAAATGACCCTCCAAATGCCAATGGTGGTCCGGACGCAAAAAACGGCAATAGCGGCACCCCTTAAGTGTCCGGGCCAAGCTCATTTTTGTCCGGCACCCCCAACCCACCCTCCAAACTTGGAAGCCTGCTCGAGGACGCCGGACATCGCCCGGACATGCCCTCACCAGGCGGGCCCCCTTATCATTGACACGGGGCGGGGGAGGTCGGGTGTCAAATCTTCCACGTCCTCAACATTGCCACCACCGCAACCAAAACACCCAAAACACCCAAATCTTTCCTCCATTTCCACAGTCTCGGCACCGGCACAACCCTCCTCCTTCCCCGCTCGTTGCCAATCCTCGAAGGGCCTCCCTCTCGCAACCGCAGAAGCTGACGACGTCGGTCGACGAGCTGCGGAAGAAGGCGATGAGGCGGAGCTGAAGAAGAGGCCAGAGGGGTTGACAGTGGCACATATCGAAATACCGGCTATACCGAGCGAAGGAAAGGACGGAGCAGCAAGGCCTTCGCGTCGATCCCTCCGCCGTCGACATGCTGCTCGAATTGAGCCAAAGTAGCACGACAATCGTCCCTAGGGGGAGCTCCTCGCCGTCCTCCCCATCCTACTGCGCCGACCAAGACATGATGGCGACGCGGACACGGTTCTCTCGGATGAGGGCGAGACCAGCATCGTCGGCGTGAAGAACGCGCTCGTCGCGCCGGTTGCGCCCGTCAAACCAGACCGCAACATCAACCTCAACCAGGAGGCCGTCTACAATGACTCGCCGTCACTATGTCGATGGGCACTCGCGAAGGCGCCTCGACCACCACGTCTTATCGGAAGCAGCTCTGTCGATTATGGCGTGGCAACATGTTCGACGGAATGCTCAGCGAGGTGTGTATCTTTGTGCATCTGTGCAATGAATGTCGTCTGCCAGGTGAAATGAATGTGGGCGACCACGTGATTTGCAATGAATGTTGCCGACCAGGTGAATTGCAGTGAATGTCGCCGGCCAGGTGAATTGCAATGAATGTAGCCGGCCAAGTGTTTTGCAATGAATGGCGCCGACCAGGTGATCTTGTGCATTTTATTTTGTGGGAAGAAGTCTCTCGACGTCATCAATAATCTTATCCACGGTGGCTACTATGGCAACGCTGGCCAGGACCAGGAGGACGGCCAAGGCCATGCTTGGTAGGCCGTCCAAGAGGAAGTGGACGTGCATGATCTTGAAACCGACAAGACCATCAAGAGGGCCGGTTGAAAAGGATAGTCATGGATCGACATGGAGGATGAGTTTTGTGTGACAGTCTGATGGCAAAAAGCTAAGACTCCATCTGTGGCGCAACAACAAACTCGTGAATCGTATTAGAATAAGATTCACATGGATTTAAAAAAAGTTATATACGACACACGACCAAATCTACATTGAACGCAATTCGAAGGAAAGTTGAAAACCGGTGGGGCGTCATACAAGCGCAATGCAACAACATTCATGGGTGCCGTGATCAAATAATGATGAGAAATGAAAGTGGCAAGACACAAGCCTTGAAACCAAGATGCTACAAATTACTCGGTGCATATTGTTTCTCCAGTGTTACATTCATCTAGTTGACATGTACGTGCCCTTTTTATTTAGTTGCGAGATGCTCTAACAATGTTCAAGGAAATCGGCCCCAACAAGAAGGCCTTCAATTTGACTTATTGTTTCTCCAAAATTTAAGAATGTCCAAAGTGGAAAAGGTTTCGACTCTCTATGGCCGGCCGAGGGGAGGATGGAGCCAATGTAGATGAAAATCAGATGATGGGGGCTAGATCAGAATGGCCATTTGGGAACAAGAAACCAAGACAAACAAGGAAGGCGGCATCCTCCATCAACGATTCGATTTCCGAGTACACGAAACATGTCTCATCGAGCTCGGCTACCAAATTGAAGATACACGCCGATAAACAAGGAAGGTGGGACACCTACTTCACCGTGTAAGGCCACAAACTCAAGGGGTTTGAGAAGGTCGAGGAGCGCAAGATCATTTCCACCGACATGACCAACATGAGCCCCAACCAAAAAGGCTTACTTTGCCAAGGAAAAGAAGAAGCACCACGGAGGAGAAGAAATCAAGGGCCAAGGTAGCCGAAGAGGAGGCGGCGGGGGAGTCGATCGAAAAATGATGTGTATGCATTCGTTCTTGTGATGGTGGTGACATTTTGCTGGCCGAACTTGCGTAGGCCGAGACTTTTATTTGGCTGGCGCCTATGGCCGGACTATATTATTTACATTGCGTTCGTCGGATTTATTGTTCGGCATATGCTCAGATTGTGAAAAAAATGATTAAAATGGATCGGGTGGGTGTTTGGGGTGCCGCTGTGGCGCCCACATTTGACTGGACGTGTCCGGCAGGCCAAGTACCGGTGGAGATGCTCTGTACCTGCGCGAGATCCCTTCCCAGCCAGTACTCTCACCACACCCACGAGACCACGACCAAGCACGCAGGCACGCAGCAATGGGCGTCGTCTCGGCCGTGGCGGACGCGGTGGTCGTCCTGTTCTCCCTCACCATCGTGGTAGCGGCCCCGCTGATCGACGGGCAGGTCGTCTTCCCGCACACCCTCTACCCGGCGCCGCTACGGGACCTCAAGCGGTGGTACGCCGCGGAGTTCGACGACTACCTTTTGGCCCAGCCCCCGGCCTTCCTCCGCGGCATAATCTTGCTGGAGTTCGCCTTCCTCTGGCCGCTCGCCGTCGCCACCCTCTACGGCATCCTCGCCAAACGCCGCTGGGCCGCCACCACCTCCCTCATGGCCGGCGTCACCACCCTCACCTCCATGGTAACTCCCTCGATCTCTCGCGCTCTCCCTGTTTTTTTCCATGATTTGAGAACGTGTTGATCTGGGATCAAATGCGGCGGCCTCTGCTTCGGATCTGCGAGACGCAGGGGCCGACTCCATGGATCCATCGGTGCGTGGCTCCCGGGCCGATGCCAAGTTAAGAATGTTGGGACGAATCAAATGAACAGATCTCGTTGATGGGTCTAGTTCTTGCTAGTTCATTTCGATTTGCATTGCATAGAGCGATTTCTAGATGCATGTTAATGCCTATTTGTTTAGTCTGAATGACCTTATCGGATGCGACTATAGATTTCGATCCAAAATAGATAAGCAACCAGTTCGAACTGAGAAAGTTTAATTTCGACCTACCTTGACCGGGTTGCCTATCATACTTAGAAGTTGAATACAAGCATATTTAACCTTTCAACCAATTATCTCGATTTGTTTCTAATAGTGACTGCAATTGTTTCAGTCCGCGATACTGGGTGAGATATTGGGCTCAGGAAGGGCAACACCGAAGCTGCTTCAGATGTACCTTCCATTCGTCGCGTTTGCTGTAACTGCAATTTTGCGCGGTCTCTGCTCATGCTCGGCGTCGCCATCCACCGCCGCGCCTTCTGCTCGGAAGAAGAGGGTCTAGATCAGATACGTGTTTCTGATATTTCAGGAGAAATGTATTCAAGTGTCACTCGATGTAAGATGACTTGTTCTGAAATTTGTTTAACATTTGTACTTTCGACCAGTAAAAACTAACAACCACTGGAATGTAAGTTATTCACACTTTGAAATGATTATACTGCACCAGTTCTAAGATAGATGATGTCTCAAAAAGTATGCAGTCAAAGTTCTGTAGCTCTGACAATCGATATAGACGAACATATTGTCGTGTGAAAATAATAGTGGAGTGTCCACGGGATTGCAAAGGATATACTTAATTTAACATATATCAACTCTTCATTAGCTAAATTGCTAGTACAATATAAACGGTTAGATTTGCGAAACAATTATTTGTAACTTAAGTTTCTAAAATAAGAAAACTGTTTGGTTCTTTTCTAATAAAACCTGGCAAAGAAAATAAAAAATGACGATGTACAAGGAGAGTTAAACTGACACAAAATATGCGAGTAATTTCTGATATATAAGTTAAATCCAACGACTAATACGTTTATGATGAAGTGGTCTAATTGAGAAAAGCTTTAGACACCTATTAGTAATTCTCAGTGGGGGAATATGATACAATACGAAGTCTCTGAATGGAGCAACAAGTGCAGTTGCCAGATAAAAAAGAGTACATTATACATACACGAGAGAAATACTGCACACATACATGTTACATATACAATCTTCTAACAAATCACAAGGGCAGATCATACTACTGCACTGGATACTTCTCCTGTCATCTCATACTGACATGCCAATTGCCACTAACAGAAACACTGAAGCTACAAGGATGGACACAGCCTCGGTCTGACCATATTTACAGAGCAAGACAGGTAGATGGTATTGACGATATTAAGCGTCACCAGGATAGTGTGATAGAAGCAGCGATCTACTAGACTGATCATGCACAAGACGGATATGCCATATATATACATACGTAATAAAGGCGTGTGGCGGCAAGGAATGTCGGAGCAGCTGGGGTGGGGTGATAGAATGAGATGTGCTGCTGTACGGACTTCGTGTTGTTTGAGTCGAGGTAGTCCATCTTCTAAGCCAACAAGTTCATGTCGTCCGGAACCACAGATTGCCAGCTTCCTCACCAAGCCCCCCTTCATGCAGCAGGTCCTCCCAGAAATCATCATTCAGCTCCCCACTGGGCTGCCTCTCAGTCGCTCAGAGCTGCTGGAAGTGACACCATGTTGCACCTCGGCTCCTTCGTCCCGTTGGACGAACTTTCAAGATCGGGTGCAATGCCATTGACAAGCGACTCCACTGGCTCATGCGGCTCAAACATTACCTGCGACCCTTGCTCTAGGCTAGAGCCAGTGCCCATGCTATCAACAACTTCAGGTCCCTGATCGATCCGGCGCCTTCTTTTGTTAGAGATGGCATCTTCAAGCTCCTTCCTCATCTCACTCTGGGAGATCAGCTGGCGTATGAACTCAGGATTCTGCATGACTCGTGACAAGAACGACATCATCTGCTGTTGCTTCTGCTCAGTTCCTTGCAGCCTCTGTTCCATGGCTTGCAGACCTGACCTTGTGTTCTGTTGCTCCTGCCTGAGCTTCACCACTTCAGCCATCAAGAGCTGCTTGTCCCTTTTCAACCGATCTATCTCCCCATCATGTCCAAAGTGCCCTACCTCAAGGTAGGAGCCAAGACATTGCTGATTTGGAGACCCATGCGTAGGTTTGCGACGCTTAATATTTTTGAGAAGGTGCCTCTGCCCTCTCAAGAACCCCTCATTTGCAAATTCCCACTTGTCAGGATCCATCTTTCTGAAGCCCTGCCAAAGGCGATAACGACCATATCAGAAATTGAATAGGCCATTCAATTAGACAAGGCAAATAGGGTTTATCCAACAGAACATTTACCATTCAAATAATTTTAGATAAACAACAGTGACAAAGAGATAGGGTGGGGAGAGATGGATCTGTGAGAACACCTGCAATTTACAGTTTGCTGATTTCAGTTCTTCACTTTATTTGTCATCTTTCGTCTTCATCTTCATCCTTAAATATTGTATGAACTGGAAGTTTACTCAAGGCAAAATGAAGCATCAACTGGAAGATTTTACTCAAGGCAAACAAATGAAGTATCAACTGGAAAATTTTAACCAAAAGATGGAGGTGATAGCCTAACTAGAACATGTGACACCTAACCGGAGCTAATAACATCATGAAAGTATCAAGTTGGTGACCGCACACATGCCCTCAAGACTTCACAAGGTCAAGAAAATTGAACACAGGTAAAATTCATAGCCCAAATCTCCCAGAAGTAAAACCTCAAGATTCTCCTAGAAATGCAACAAAAATCATGAAAACTTGGTCTTCCAACGCCCGCAAATTTTTCGGATAAAAGAACATTTCACAGTATGTCAGTGCTGCTACAGGCAACACATATGCCAGTATAACAAACTTTATGTTTTAACCTTTCCGTATTTTCTCACAAAAAAAAAGATAAATTAGGTTCGCTGGTTCAGAGGCTTTGAATTTTGTCCATCTTTCTCATTTAGGCTTTTAGCTTGTTAGGTAATCTTCTGTAGATTTAGGACTTAACTCAAGCATTTGCAACTTTGGTTACTTCAAGGATTTTTCTGAACAGACACATAAAAAGAAAACAGCACACAAACTACCAGCTGGCTTCGAGGTTATTGTGTGCTTGTACATTCCAAATGCTGTAATATGTTGCAGCATAGCTTGAGTTAAATTAACTGGATTCTACGGGTACTTTGATATTAAGTTTTTAGATCTGCATCAGAACTCCTCATCACCCGAAAAGCCCCTAGTCAATTCTCACACCGTAGACCGAAGGCACCGACACCCCGTTTGAGCTACAGCTGACATCCGGTGGCGTCAGAGCCGCCAGGATAGTGAACTCGAGGCAAAATTTGATATATGGAAAGTTTGGTGATCCCATGTTGAGAAAAGACTTGAGTACTTGTTAGTTATCCACAGGAAAATGAAACCAATTTAACCAATTGTTCAAGTACATAAATACACATTATAATCAAGCCAAGTACTCCAATTGCTCTATTACCAATTTACACAAATCCCATTTGAAGAATCCTTACTACAATCCATTCCTAACTCTTCTTCCTAGTGATCAGCACCAATTTATTAGCATACAAATGGACAGAGCATCAAGGAGGGGAAAGCAACTTACGTAGGTGTTGAGCTGGCGGACGAAGCTGGAGAAGTTGTTGTGCTTGAAGTACCTCGGCAGCAGCAGGGTCCCGAAGAGGTGCGGGTCCCAGACCACGAAGCTGTTGTTGGTGGCGCTCCAGGACACGACGGCGTCCGTGGTGGGGTCGTCCACCATGTCGTACGTCTTGGCGAGGAACGGCGTCGGGCCCGCGTGGTCCGCGAGCCCGTCTATCGGCCTCGGCGCGCCGTTGGCTGCCGCCGCCGCGGGAGCGCCCAAGGAGGACGGGCTGGTCTCCACCTTCACCGGATTCATGATCCGGTGGTTCATCGCGACTGACCGACAGGGTCGTGAGTCGTGAGGGCGTGGGCGCGTGATCACCCTGACGATGAGAGAGGGGGGAAAAGGGAGAGAGCGAGCAGCGAAGGATGGGACTGAGCGGAGACGCGAGTGCGGGTAGGTTAGCCGCTTTGGGAATGGAAGGTTCTGGAAGTCCGCAAGTACGTGCGAGATCTTGTGGAAGCGGTGGTGGGGATTATCCTCCTCGGCCTGACCGATCAAAGAAGACGGGGACGCGTGGCCGACAGATTACGCCGGGCCGCCGACAGAGACGTCCGTAGGGGTATGTCTCCTAAGGGCCCATTTGTGTCATTCCAGCTCATGGACTTGTGAGACGGGCCGGACGGAGTCTCCGGCCCACGAAAGACGCGTGGACTTGTACTAGACCCGAAGGAACCGACCGACGACCGACCTTCCAAGCAGTTGGTCTTCTTCAATCTTCCGCATCCATCCATCCAGCCAACCGAACGCTTGTCTCCCCCTCCTCCCCACGACCTCCCTCCGACCGAAAGACTCCCTCCCTCTGCCGCGATGTTCGCGAACCGGAAGACGCCGGACCTCGAGGCCGGCGACGGCTCGGCGCTGCTCTACCCGGGGATGGAGGAGAGCGTCGACCTGCGCTGGGCGCTCATCAAGAAGATCTACGTCATCCTCTCCGTGCAGCTCGCCATGACCGCCGCCGTCGCGGGGTTCGTCGTCAAGGTCCCCGCCGTCTCCGACTTCTTCGTCTCCTCCAACGCGGGGCTCGGGTGTTACATCGCGCTCATCATCCTGCCCTTCCTCGGTCCGCCCTCCTCCACTCTCTGAATTGATTTTTAGGGTTTCCTTCCCTCGAGCAATTACCTGTGCTGATTGGTGGGACTTGGTTGGTTTGTGTGTTGCAGTGCTGTTCCCGCTGCATTACTACCACCAGAAGCACCCGGTCAACCTGATCCTGCTCGGTATCTTCACCGTCTCCATCAGCTTCGCCGTCGGCATGACTTGCGCCTTCACCAGCGGTAATAAATACACCCGTTTCCCTTACTCTCTTTCTAAATCATTGGAGAAGTTGTTGTGCTTGAAGTACCTCGGCAGCAGCAGGGTCCCGAAGAGGTGCGGGTCCCAGACCACGAAGCTGTTGTTGGTGGCGCTCCAGGACACGACGGCGTCCGTGGTGGGGTCGTCCACCATGTCGTACGTCTTGGCGAGGAACGGCGTCGGGCCCGCGTGGTCCGCGAGCCCGTCTATCGGCCTCGGCGCGCCGTTGGCCGCAGCCGCCGCGGGAGCGCCCAAGGAGGACGGGCTGGTCTCCACCTTCACCGGATTCATCATCCGGTGGTTCATCGCGACTGACCGACAGGGTCGTGAGTCGTGAGGGCGTGGGCGCGTGATCACCCTGACGGAGAGAGAGGGGGGGAAAGGGAGAGAGCGAGCAGCGAAGGATGGGACTGAGCGGAGACGCGAGTGCGGATAGGTAGCCGCTTTGGGAATGGAAGGTTCTGGAAGTCCGCAAGTGCGTGCGAGATCTTGTGGAAGCGGTGGTGGGGATTATCCTCCTCGGCCTGACCGATCAGAGAAGACGGTGACGCGTGGCCGACAGATGCGCCGGCCCGACGACAGAGACGTCCGTATGGGCCGCATGTCTCCCAAGGGCCCATTTGTGTCATTCCCGCCCATGGCCTACGACGCGGGCCGGACGGGGTCTCCGGCCCAGGAACGACGCGTGGACTTGCACGGTAACCTTCGACCCGAAGGCACCGACCGACGACCGACCTGGCCGGAGGCAGTTGGTCTTCTTCTATCTTCCGCATCCATCCTATTCCTCCCCGTCTCCTCCTCCTCCGACCTCCGACCGAAACCCTAGGGACCTCCCTCCCTCCGCCGCGATGTTCGCGAACCGGAAGACGCCGGACCTCGAGGCCGGCGACGGCTCGGCGCTGCTCTACCCGGGGATGGAGGAGAGCGTCGACCTGCGCTGGGCGCTCATCAAGAAGATCTACGTCATCCTCTCCGTGCAGCTCGCCATGACCGCCGCCGTCGCGGGGTTCGTCGTCAAGGTCCCCGCCGTCTCCGAGTTCTTCGTCTCCTCCAACGCGGGCCTCGGGTGCTACATCGCGCTCATCATCCTGCCCTTCATCGGTCGGCCCTCCTCCCCTCTCTGAATTGATTTTGGGGTTTCCTTCCCTCGAGAAATTAACTGTGCTGATTGGTGGGACTTGGTTCGTTTGTGTTGCAGTGTTGTTCCCTCTGCATTACTACCACCAGAAGCACCCGGTCAACCTGATCCTGCTCGGCATCTTCACCGTCTCCATAAGCTTCGCTGTCGGCATGACTTGCGCCTTCACCAGCGGTAATAAATACACCCGTTTCCCCTTACTCTCTTTCGAAACCATGCCATGTGAAATTGAAGTTAAGTATATGGTTTAATTGATTGAGCGTATAGGCTTGTGTAATAGTAGTTCTGTGTTAATTGAGATGGATGGGCTTTTTTCATCAGGAATCTTTTGCTTTATTGCATTGTTCTTGTAAACTAAAATTATTAGATTTGTGCTTGTTGGTTGTTTTTCTAGTCAGCATGCGGATCTGCTGTGTAAGGTAGTAATGCACAACAATCCTGAAAGGAAGCCACTATTGACACTGGGATTCTGTTTGAGCAGTAATAGGGCTCAATAGTTTTGTTCGCTTGCATCTGTCCTTAAACTATCGCTAGATATGTTGGTATGGAGGGATTTTCATTTGGCCTTGTGCTCTTGTTTTGAGCATCCACGTCAGTTAGGCAAGATTATGCATGATAGCAATGAATGGGAAGTACTTTTAACAGTGGCAATCGGTTCTATGATTTACAGCACAAGCATGTAGAACATATTGCTGGTGTTTTGATATGTTGAACATCTCATGCATGAAATTCTTGGATTGCTACATAGAATGCAGATCAAAAGCATATTTATGCGGATAATTCTTTGGTAACCAAAACCTTGCGGCAATAATAGGATGCAACGCTTTTGTAGATTCATCATCAGATTTACTTGATCGTGCGTGTTTGTATAGGAAACATGTTTTTGTTGGTTGAAGGTTTTTACATATTTCATGCTCTCTATTGTTCTATAATTATGCCAGCCCAATTTTTCCCGTACTTATGATTGGTCAGCAGAACTTAACAAATGTAGCAAATGTCGTTCTAGCTGCCCCTTCCCCATTATGTTATGAAATTGCTAATGTTTTGTAACTTTATCCTATCATTAGGGGCCAAGTTTAAGTGTCAGAAATTTCTGTATACTCGTCCAAATCATTTTCCATATCACCACCTCTGTAGAATCAATCTTTCTTCGACCCCTTGGTGCTCCCTTGTGGAAAGGTTGTCTAGTAGTGGATTCATGTTTATTTCCTTTCATACATTTATCCCTGCTGTAGCTCTAATTTTATGGATCTTACAAAGCACAGGATCATGTAGAATTTTTTGGCTTTTTTTCTTACCATGAGCTACATAGTGACCTATGTGCTTTTCCTGCCTCCATATGTTTTAACGGCGATGTCATAAATATCAACGTTCAAAAAAGCGGTACGAAGCGTACGCTTAAGCGTAAAAGCGAGCGCATCGGAAGCAAACCGCTTCGCTTTGGGCCTGAGCGGCCCATTAAGCGCCGAGTGGGAAGGAAAAGGTAATCGGGAGGGACAGAGGCAGAGAGAGAGCCATGGCGAGGGGAAATTAGCCACAACCCTAGACCTTTTCCACTCCGGCGACCACCCAACGGCAGCAGCTCCAGGCTCCAGCCTCTGCAGCAGCTCCCCTCCGCCCCCCGCCATGATCCCCTCCTCCCGTCAGCCCCCGTTCCTCTCCAGCTTCAGCTCGTGCTAGAGCTCCAGATCCGCAAGCTGGCCCCCGTTCCTCTCCAGCTTCAGCTCGTGCTCGAGCTCCAGATCCGCAAGCTGCATGGCAGGTCACCTTCCAAGACTAGGGTCCAATTCGTCCAGCAAGCTATGCTACCTCTTCTCTCCCCTCTCTCCTTCTCTCTGCTATTCCTCCCCCTGCCCGTCTCTGTTGTACTCAGTTTCTTCTCTCTTCTGTTTTCTGTATTCCTCATCTACATGTACTGCCTGCTGCTATGTATAGTGTTGCGATTTGCTGCTAGTGTTCAATTTTAAGTGTAGACTGCTGCTAATGCCTAGAATTGCTTCCCAATTTTTCTGTCCGTACAGTTCCGTACAAAACGCTTAAGCGCCGCTTAAGCTCGCTTAAGCTGTAGTTCCTCTAATCGGGGCCTTACCGCTCGCTTACCGCTTACCGCTTTTTTGAACCTTGATAAATATCCCTACCATCAATATATACTTCTGATGTACAATCACTTTAGGTCTGTATATAAGATTTAGAGGAGCTACATAAAATACTCTTCTGGTGAATGGCACCCTTGTTAAATTCTTTATCCAGGCCCAGGAGTTGGAAGAGCTCTCGATGACATATTTCAGGCTTAACAATGAATCAATTCTTATTAGTTAAAAAGAATACTTTGATTATGCTCTGATTTCGAGCAAATTTCTGTTGGGCATTATCCACTAAGCACTTGAGATATCACTGCATGTTAGGATTTTGCAAGTTCCACCTTTTTGGATTTGATGCTGAGACATACCTGATGTTTGTTGGGAGTGAGGGATGTGGTATCCTTCCCTCCTTCCGTTATTGTATTATATGCTTTTGATTGTGGATGTTCCAATAATTTGTAAAGTTTGCTCTGAAGATAACAAAAATATTCTCAGTTATGTTGCCTGCCTTGTTTTTATGTGCCCTGGGACATCAATTGTTCATACTCTTCAATAGGAGTTGTACACATCGACTCGGTATAGGTCATCTACCGTGAATTGATTGTACTATGTTCTGTGAACAGGAAAAGTCATCTTGGAAGCTGCAATTCTTACAGCAGTGGTGGTGATCAGCTTGACTGCTTACACTTTCTGGGCTGCAAAGAGAGGCCATGACTTCAACTTCCTTGGCCCCTTCATGTTTGCAGCTCTTATGGTGCTGATGGTGTTCTCACTAATCCAGGTAGGACAACTGTCCTTCTCACTAATATTGTAATCATTAATCTACTACTCTCTTGAGATGGAATTGCAGAGCTTGCTTTGATTATGTTTGTTCTTGTGTGATACTAATAACACTTCCTGTGGCAGATCTTTTTCCCACTGGGCAAGCTCTCGGTCATGATATACGGTGGCATCGCATCGCTTATCTTCGCTGGCTACATCATCTACGACACGGATAATATCATCAAGCGCTACTCGTACGATGAGTACATCTGGGCTGCTGTTTCGCTCTACCTGGACATCATCAATCTGTTCCTGTCCCTGCTGCAACTGCTACGGGCGGCTGATAGCTAAGCTCATCCAAGCCTCCTACGGTTGATTTAGTACCCTAGCTTGTGCATATCAGAAATTCATGAATTCCTCCAGAATCCCAGATCCATCTAGCTGTTATCAGTACATTCTCTCCACACTGCTGGAGACACAATAACTCGTTTACCCACTTCCATCATATGGAATGTCTGTTTACTTACTGGTATGATGAAAGTATGAGTACTGGTGGGTTGTAAGACGTATGCACTTAATACAAAATATTTCATTTTACTGCTCCTTTCAAAATCTAGGTGCTTTCTCATATATATCAACACACAATGCATCAATTCTTATTACGGAGTAGTTAAGAAATACTCAATGCATTCTCTGAATTTGAGCAAGTTTGTGTTTGCATTCTTGGATTCTGTAAGTTGCCTCTTTGTTACGCTGAGACCTCACTGAAGGTTGTTGATGATGATGGCGTCAGTAGTACTCCTCCCTGTATTTCTGTAACTTGTTTTTCACTTATTTCTTATAGTTATTATTATGATGCGTGTCCTTCTGCTTTAACTTTTCATCGCTTGTGCATATCAGAAATTTGTTTTTTCCCCAGATCCATGTAGTCGTTATGTGGAACATGATTGATAACTAAGTTCATGAACCTATCCATACTATAAGAAATGATTGATAACTAAGTTCATGAACCTATCCAGGAAAAGATTCGTTTATGTGGATAGGTATTTTTGGGTTTTTTTTTTGAATTTTTCCATATATATTAAACCAACAAAGAGTACACGATTACATCGATTACAAAAACAATGCTAAAAGAGACGAACAAATCTATGAGATCTTCAAGCCCTTTCTTCTTCCATGACACAATCTTATACTTTTCTGAAGGTAGCCGTAGAACAACGCCGAATACACCAAACCACAGACCTGTGAATACCAACGAAGATTCGTTTATGTGGATAGGTATTTTATGTGTTTTCGAGGATTTATTTAGTAATTACCCTCGTAGTGTGTTTGGGAACCTTTGAAAAGGGGAATGGGAGTTTTAACACCAATTCTCTATCCCCATCTCAATTACCAGCCTACCCTCAGGTAAGAGATTGTGGGAATTTAACCCGTGAACTAACCTTCTCATTCCCTCCTTAAGTCCAATTCCATCCATCCAATCAGGGGATCATAAGTCTCCAATCCTCAAACTCCCATTCCAGCCTCCAATTACCTCCAAAACAAATGAACTGTAAAGTCAAAGTTGTAAACTAGTGTGCGAATTTATTTCCGGTGCAGCACACGCGTAATGTTTACATGATAGATTTAGTACTTACCCTCCAAATGAACCCACTGGTTCTTAGTTGGCCGTCCTGTTTTTGTCGTTGCCAGGCATCGCAAGATTAAACAGGTAACAAGTATCAAGATTTTCTATCACGCGCCTAATCTATACATGGTAGATTTACTTACCCTCTAAATGAACCCACTGGTTGTCATCTGGCCGTCCTGTTTTTGTCGTTTGCCAGGCATCGCAAGATTAAACAAGAATCAAACAGCCATGTTCTCCCATGTGATACGATACATGGACCGAGGATCCAGTTGACCCCTAAACTATGTCCACGTGATATTAAATAAAGATCAGAGGCATCTAATCAAATACCCAACGCTAAGTTTGGTTCCATCTTCTCACGTTACGAGTCGCCGTAGCCGTCCCTCCCTGTTCCAATCAAGGTAAGAAAGAACAAGAAATGAGACCGGTCTAAAGCCGGCCGAGTCGTTTAAACATTAAAATGTGCAAGTACACATCGATCTTCTGAATATGTTAGACAGAGAAAGGCAGCAACTAGCTACTCCCTCCGTTCCAATTTAATTGACTTGCTATGCACCAAATATGAATGTATATAGACATGTAACAAGTCTAGATACATCCACATATGGTGCATAGTAAGTCAATTAAATTAGAACGGAGGGAGTAGTAACCAACCTGAAGATGATATTGACCCCATTTTTCTGGAACTTTCTCCGTCTAAGCACCATCTCGTTTGCAGCATCTAGGCGCTCTGGTGGAAGAAAAACTCCAGAGCTCATCTCAGCGCCCGCCGAGGATGAGTCAAAATGCGGTATGCACCTTCATCTAACAGAGCGAATTCCATCTGCTTAAGCACGTACATAAGAGTTCTAAACTCGAGTTCTAGAGCTCCTCAACCAAGGGATACATAAACTATGTTCAGTTGGAGCCAGAGATCGATCTGGACATCTTCAAAGGATTGTGCTACTGTATTTGGCTTGTTGTAACGCTGTGGACCGCTTGCTCTGAAGAAAATAGCACTAGTGTATCTGGCAAACTAGACCATGCAAATAAAGCGAGCATCTAATTTTGCTTCAGGCTCACTTCTGTGATCTTCATTCGAGCTATGAACTTTTGTGGTTTAGCTATGTATGGTACTCCGACCAGCTGCATGTTAGCATATCGAACCAATATAGGCTAGTAGAACCTCCTTCTCCAAAATAATTAGCATCGTTAACTATTTACTGTCTCCAAAGTCAAACTTTGACATTTCATTTCATCCTAATATATTCATCGGTTGCTATGGAAATGCTGCAATTATGTAACAACATTTGTTTTGTCACATCTAACAGTACCAATGAAATACCACCAGCCTGAACATTAGAAGTGCATGCTGCTAGTTAATAGAAGATGTAATATTAGCATGCATTGTGTAACATACGATACGTAGTATGAACATTAAAAAGAATTCTTCTTAGATCTTAAACCTGTTAGTATTCTATAATATTGTATGTCTTACAATAGTCGCACTCACTGAAGGTTAATGGTGACCATGAGCTGCGGACGGGGCAGCAAATATGGAATTCTACAATAACGAATCTGTCACATGGTGCAAAAGACTTATGGAAGAGTCCAAGGGCAACAATGATCCGCATCGAGATACTTTTGACGAAATAGGCCGTAGCCCCGCTATATAAATATAGCAACAACCCGATACAACCAACAGTCTCGCAATGCTGGGCGGCAGCAAACATACACCCAAAGCAAGGGGAAGAGAAGAAAAAAAAGAAAAACACAATGGAGACATAGGCGGATCGACTAAGCGATGGTGACCCGCGACCGCTGCGCCCTCCGAAGAAGTACCACCACACTCCTAGCGTCGAATCGTCAAGCACCAAGCAACACCTTCAAGAAGGGGAGAACTGCTGCCCGGACTATAGGTCCTAGGGTTTCCCCGGCACACGGATGGAAGCGGACTACGGGTAGCCACGACGCCCTTCAGGAAGGGGAGATGCCACCCACAGGTGGCACCACGTCGGTGTCAGGCGAGCTGACAAGGATTTCTCCCGAAAACCCCCAATCCACACCCCCGGACGATCTGCTGCACAGGAGCCCCACGAAGACGAAGCCTCGAAGCCACCAGGCTCTCCACCCACCAACTTGCGCCACCACGGTCACGAAACCGCCATCGTCGTCTCACCGAAGCTGCCGTCACGAGGTCTGCAAGACGACTGCAAGGAGTAGCCAGAAGCGGGGACAGCAGTACCACGGCCGCGCGGGAGGGAACTACCTCCACCGCCGAAGGCGGTAGTCGACCGGCCGCAGCCGCATGACATATCAGTCCCAGTTAGGTTCGGCCGAGCCCATCGGGCCCGTAAAGCCCCCGCAGGGGCACACCAATCCCAATCGGGTCCGGCCAGGCTCGGGATGGGCCCGTAAAGTCCGCTGCCACGCTGCAACAGGCCGGCCGCCGTCGCCGCTGCACCCTGCACGAGCTATACCTGCTGTCATCTGCAGAACGGGTCCCTCGCAGGGCCAGGCAGCCCGCCCCAACCCAGATAGGCCCCGCAGGGCCTAGATCTGGGCCGGGGGCGCCGCCACCGCCGCCCGTCGTGCTGCCGCGGCACGCCGCCCCGCAGCACCACGAGCACACCGCCGCCACCGTGCTGCCTCTCGGCCGAAGCCGAGCCGCCGCCATCGAGATACTTGTATCATTGCTTGCTGGTGTCCTAATCCTCCTCGCCATCTTTGGGTCCCACCGTCGCCGAAGCAGAAACTGGTTCCTCCAAAAAGGTGTCTTTGTGGCGTATACGTTGTCCTTCTCACTGGCAACGTACATACTCGGTTCTATGCAATCTTCTGGGGTGAAGAGCAGCATGTACCCCATTTGGGCCATATCTCTCATCATGCTTCATGGTTACACCGACTCTATCACAGCTTATAGCCTTGATGACAACAAACAACTAACAAGACTCAAATATGAAGCTCTTATGTACTTCGCATATGCAGTGTTGCTTTTGATCACCATGCCAACAAAGTACAACATTGCACTTATTTATATTGCTATGATGGCTTTCTCAAGATATGTACTAAGACTGTTAGCATGTTTCCAAGCAAGCAGCGCATGGCCCTCGAGCAAAATAGTTGCTGACTACATGTATGATCAGCAAAAAAGTGTGTTTCTGATCCTGCCAACATGGAAGGTTGCAGTTACGTGATTGGTGCCCCGGCAGAAAGACTGAGTTTGCTGCTCCAGCATATGCAACACAAGTAACAACAGATCCTGAGAAAGATGATGTCATTGACATAGGGAAGATATGGAGTTGTAAGGACACGTCAGTAGGCCCAGAGCTGAAGGATGCTTGCCTTTCCTTCTCTCTTTTTCTTCTGTTGAGACGGCGCTTCTTTGGGTTTGCCTGTGACGAATCCAAGGTCAGGGCACATAATTTTGTCTTCAAGGTACTGCTAGCGGAGAATCAAGATGGCACCCCAGTGTACAATAGGGTTTTCAAACTGATAGAGCTTGAGCTAGCCTTTATGTACGATTTCTTCTTCACCAAGAGTGCTGTCATTTACTACAGAGTACAGATCAACAGCTGTAACTCTTTGGTCCTTGGCTTCAGCCCTCGGCATATCTGTTATGGCATATGTTACAGTGAGGGCTCCGGTGAAGATCACTCAGGATAATTCCCCCTATCGTGAGCAGAGTAACAGATGATATTGCTATCACCTTAGTGATACTAGCTTCCACTGCTTTGCTCGAGTTCCTACAGCCGCTACTATTCTGGACAGGAATCTGGGGCAGAGTGTCATTTGTTTGTCAATATCTCAGAGAACAAGCAATATCGGACACGGGGGCCTCAAAAAATAATAAGTGTATACGAGGAAGCTGTTACATTATTCTTATAGTAAAGGAGTTCCTTGCCAAGATTGGTTTGCGCTGTGCATCAAAGAAACACTACTGGCAACACAAGCTTGGGCAGTACTCATTACTTGATTCAATCAGCTATAATCCTAATCGATCAGTGCCTATATTTGCTCGCTTTAGCCGTGTATTAGGCCTCCTGATAAATTATCAGGAATCCAGGGTTCGAAGCAGAGCTGTAAATCTGTCGAGTTGCCAGCTCAAGTAGAGGAGGCGCTTATCCGCTCCCTTATACTTACTGATGGTGCACTAAGTAATGGGAAAACATTTTTAGAGTCCAATGGAGCACCACAGCTATCATGGGCTTGTGCGTGGATAATACACCCATATCCAATCAGCTCACAGAGAAATCAGAATCAGACACACATAATTTTGACTTGGCACATTGCAACATGGTACTGTGAGATGGCACTTTCTCCAGATGGAGAAGTAGCACAAGTCTGCTTGCATGCTGACATCGCCACGAAACTGTCGAAATACTGTGCACACCTGGTGGTCTGTGCACCGACGCTTCTTCCTGGGCACCATTATGATACTTCACAGAAGTTCGACGCAACCGCAGTAGAAGCAGTTACGTTCCTGGAAATGGCTAAGAACAAGTACGAGGCTATGAAGAGGTTGACGGTGGAGGAGCCAAAGTCGATCTTCGAGAGCGGCGTGAAACTGGGGAAGCAACTAGAGGAAATGGCAGAGGGCATCCAGTGGAAGGTGATGGCAGATTTCTGGGCTGAGATGATTCTCTACGTCGTGCCGTCAGATAATGTCCAGGAGCACATCGAGCGGCTCGCACAGGGCTGGGAGTTCATCACCCACCTATGGGCTTTGCTCTCTCATGGGCATCCTTGAGAGGGACCAGGAACCTCCGGCTGGAGAAGTGTAACGCAACATAGAAGCAGGGACCATTCATGGATATTTACCTGCACTGTTTTTTTCTTTCTGTTACTCTTGCTTGTCCTAGTTAGTGGCACCTGCTATGTGTGTTTTATTGCCTCAACTTTGTGATTGGTTAGTTCGTGGCACAGGTTGTTTGTAAGTCTGAACTCAAGTTGTGTGTATTTGGTGATTAAATCGCAAATGTATAACATGTCTCGATTTGTCAAGTGTCATGATCGTATCATGATCTATTTTTATTCGGCTCAATCTTTTTTAGAAAAAAAAGATTGAGCCGAGTTTAATTGCAATCAATTAGAAGAATTACTGCATTTCATAACTTATTTTTTCTATTTTTATTTTGTTCTTCACATGGTAAATTCTATGAACTGGTTGCAGAATATCATGATTGGTTGGCCTACCGATTTCCACTGTAAATTGTTTGTGCAGTTTGTTCCTAGTGGAATATATACTAAGATTTGGGGAGCTTGGGCACTTCCCGTCTGCCTGGTGGTCGGCTCCGACGATCCAAGGTTTGGGGAGCTTGGGCAGCGGCGTGTCAACGGCAGCTTCGTCGTCGTCTCCGTCGTCGGGACTCAGTGGACTTCTTTGTAATTTTGCCTTTGTTCTGGGTCTTTCTGTAAGAGTGTGGATCTGATGTAATCTCCTCCTTCCGCAAAAAAAAAAAAGAATATATACTAAGATGATGTATCTCTTATCCGTGTTCTGTGCAGGTGGAGAGGACGGGTAGCTTGCCTCTTTTTTTATAAAGAGAGTTTTTTTGGAGTGGTGTTTTGCCTTCAATATTCACCCTTTATTTAAAATGCATTTTAAACACACTTTAAAATGTACAGAACATGTTTGAGCATAGATCTTAACATACTATGTGTTCACAAAGTCGTTTCACGAAAACTTGACTTTTTTGTGAACTTGTGTAAACAAGACAAAAATTGATTTTAAAATAAGGCTTTTCAAAAGACTTTTTTTGTCCTTTTACGCAGGATACAAAAATGTCGGTTTCTCGCGAAACGACTTTATACACAATGTTAAGAAGTATCCCCAAAATTTATTTCGAATTATTTTGACATTTTAAATTTGTTTTTAAATACCGAGTGCATACACGTGGGAGCCAAAATAGATTTCGGATACAAGAAAACAGTCACACCCGTTCTCAGCATAACAAAAGCCCAAATGAAAATGAAAATTCGACATAACCTCTTAAGCATGTCGAGTAGTATAAGGCCATGTACAATGCAAAGTGCTTAGATAGGTGCTTACAAAAATAAACCAAGCTTTTTCATAAGCACCGGTGCCTATTTCTATATGAGGGGTGCCTAGCTAAGTATTTGTCTAGTACAAATAAGCACTGGTGCTTAGACAAAAACCGGTTTATTTTTCTAAGCACCTCCATAAGCACCTTGCATTGTACATGCCCTAAGGGTGTGAAGGAGCACTTCGCCCGCCACATTCCGGAGAGTGACACCATCTGCGCGACGCAACGATATGCCGGAACCTGTCACCGCGCGGCGGGGTAGCAGGTCCAGGATCGGCCGAGCCCGACCGCCCCCACAACTTTTGTTGAATTAAGGAGCAGAGCTCTCGATTTCATTACTTGAATGAAAAACATAAAACAGATGTCAGGGATTTTACATCTTCAGTTCAAAACATCCCAGACACCGCCAAGAAACTTCTCACCAGAGATAAGTTTCCCAGTACTACAAAACAAACATCTACCATGAATACCAGTAAACAATACATTCATCCTTGAATAAAGCATTGCTGTTTTACCCCTAGTGGCAACAACACATCTACAACCTTAGAACTTGCTGTCACTATCCCAGGTTAAATAGAGGTTGAACCCAACTATCATGCATAAATACCCCCTCTTGGAGTCACAAGTATTCACTTGGCCAAGGCTTCAACAAGTAACGGAGAGCATGCAAGATCACAAATGACATATACATGATAATATAATATTCAGCTCCACATAGGTATCAATATAAGTCAGATCCCAGCAAACACAACATGTAGCATTACAATAAGATGATCTTGATCATGATAGGCAGCTCACAAGATCTAAACATGATGGCGCAAATGGATAAGACAACCATCTAGCTACTGCTATGGACCCATAGTCCAAGGATGAACTACTCACGCATCACTCCGGAGGCGGGTATGGCGATGTAGAGCCCTCCGGTGATGATTCCCCTCTCCGGCAGGGTGCCGGGAAGAGCTTCAGAACCCCCCGAGTTAGGGTTGACGACGGCGGCGGCAGCGAATATGTTCTGGATGAAAGGCTCGGTGTTTTAGGGTTTTCACGTCTCGGGGAATAAATAGGCGAAGGGGCGATGTCGGCGGACCCCCGAGGGGCCCAAACCACCAGGCGGCGCGGTGTGAAGGTGAGGCCGCGCCGCCAGGTGGTTTGGCCACCTCGTGGCGAGTCTTCGTCTCTCCTTCGGACTCCGTGTACGTGTTGGAAAAATAGGGACTTGGCCTTTTGTTCCGTGCAATTCCGAGAATATTTCCAGAAGTAACTTTCTGAAACCAAAAACAGCAGAAAACAGGGAACTGGCACTGTGGCATCTTGTTAATAGGTTAGTCTCAGAAAATGCATAAAAGTGATATGAAGTATATATAAAACATGTAGCAAATGGTATAATATAAGCATGGAACAGCAGAAATTATGAATACGTTGGAGACGTATCAAGCATCCCCAAGCTTAGTTCTACTCGTCCTCGAGTAGGTAAAACGATAACAACAAATAATTTCTGAGGAGACATGCTTTCACACAATCTTGATCAATATATTGCAAGGCTCATGTCATGAATGAAGTGACTCAAAGCAATGGTCTATAGTTTGCTAACAAATAGATAAAGAGTAAACAATGAATCATATAAGCAAAAACTTTTCATGAATAGTACTTTCAAGACAAGCATCAAAAAGTTTTGCATAAGAGGTAACTCATAAAGCAATAGATTCAAAGTAAAAGGCATTGAAGCAACACAAAGGATGATTAAGTTTCAGCATTTGCTTTCAACTTGTAACATGTATCTCTTATGGATAGTTGTCAACATAAAGCAATATAACAAGTGCAATAAGTAAACATGTAAGAATCAATGCACACAAAGTTGACACAAGTGTTTGCTTCTAAGATAGAAAGGAGTAGGTAAACTGACTCAACAATAAAGTAAAAGATAGGCCCTTCGCAGAGGGAAGCAGGGATTAAATCATGTGCTAGAGCTTTTTAATTTTTCGAAAGCATATAGAGAGCACAAAATAAGTATTTGAGAGGTGTTTGTTGTTGTCAACGAATGGTAGTGGGCACTCTAACCCCCTTGTCAACCAGACTTTCAAGAGCGGCTCCCATGAAGGACGTTATCTCTACCAGCAAGGTAGATCATCCCTCTTCTCTTTTGTTTTACACATGTATTTTAGTTTCTTTATAGTTGACACTCCTCCCAACCTTTTGCTTACACAAGCCATGGCTAACCGAATCCTCGGGTGCCTTCCAACATTCACATATCATGGAGGAGTGTCTATTTGCAAATTAAGTTGCTTACTGATAAATCAGGGCAAAACATGTGAAGAGAATTATTAATGAAAGTTGTAATTAATTGGGGCTGGGCACCCCGTTGCCAGCTCTTTTTGCAAATTATTGGATAAGCGGATGTATATGCCACTAGTCCATTGGTTGAAAGTCTGTCTGAAGTAAATGACAAGATTGAAAGATAAAACACCACATACTTCCTCATGAGCTATAAAACATTGACACAAATAAGAGTAATAAAGTTTTGAATAGTTTAAAGGTAGCACATGAAATATTTACTTGGAATGGCAGGAAATACCACATAGTAGGTAGGTATGGTGGACACAAATGGCATGGGTTTTGGCTCAAGTTTTGGATCCACGAGAAGCATTCCCTCTCAGTACAGAGTTTAGGCTAGCAAGGTTGTTTGAAGCAAACACAAGTATAAACCGGTACAGCAAGAATCACATAAAAACATATTGCAAGTATTATAAGACTCTACACTGTCTTCCTTGTTGCTCAAACATTTTACCAGAAAATATCTAGACCTTAGAGAGAACAAAATATGCATCCCAAGTCTCAACAAGCTCTACGGTAGTTCTCCACTACTAGGCTTTAACTACATGATGCAAGAGCTTAAACATGATCTACTTGAGAGCTCAAAACAATTGCAAAGTATCAAATCGAAACAAGACAATGATCTACAAGAATGCATATGTCTTTTCCAATACCAACTACTACATGTAGCATTTTCTTTCTTCCAAACAACACCAATCAATTTATTTAAACATAAACTCTCCAAATGATAATATAATGCAGCAAGAGAGTATTTATAAACAAATGCTAACAGCTCGAAGAGATGCATGAAAAACAGGAGCTAAAAGCACTGCAGTAGCTAGTTAAGAATACTCAACAAATATAAGTGAAGAACATGAGTATTCACATG